>MU186955.1:0-49361 GCA_016904865.1 Pissodes strobi
TTTTTTTGGCATCCATCAAGTAATTTAGAAGTTCTTAGGAACAAAAGTAACATGGATTTTAATGTGGATTAAAGACGTACTTACGTTTTCCCGAAGATCTTTAGAATATGTCGGATTGAACCTGTTGCTTTCATTGATTTGTATAAGAGTGGATAAGCAATAAATAGACCAAACATGGCAAATTTACGACCGCGAAATGTAAACAAAGAGATTTCTATTTGGACTTGCGCATTAGAAAATTAGTAGGAGCTAGTTGTTGCACCGTGAAGGTAAACAGGCAGGCCCGGACTTCGAAAGTGATTATTTCACAAAATATTCGGTAGAGGAGTCTTGCCGATTGTGAAATGGGCCCCAGTTAGCATAGTGAAACAAACAATAAGGTATAAATAAGTAATACTTATAATAATTAGACTTACTTGAAATAGGGAATCCCGGGTATTTTGCCTAGAATCGAACTCGAATTATTAACTCAAAACGCCGCGCCGTCAAAACGAAAACACGTCAAAGACAAAAGCCAAGTTCGATCCTGACCGACGCCTGCTGAGACGGCAAGTGTTTTAGTGCGCATGAAAAAACGGTATCTTCTTTGTTTATGTTTTTCCATTTTGCGTCGATTTTGTCATGCGCAGAAACCTGTTTTTTCGCCCATAGGTTGCCACTTTTGAATAGTGCGACAGGCGGCTATTGCTTATCCACTCCTATACAAATCAATGGTTGCTTTATAGGTACGGTAATTTCAAGTAATATTTCACTCCAGCTCCGCTTTAATTTACATTGATTTGGTTTTCTCCAGTCCTATAATTTTTGTAATATTTTGGTTTGCTTGCTTTGACTATTTTAAGTAATTTGACAAAATTTAGTTTCAGATAAAGAATGGTTCTAACCCTGAAGGGAAACCGCGAAATAATCAATCTCTCAATAAGTAATTTGTCAATTTTTGTAGCTGAACATTCATCTTACTCCTATCCAGGTTGTTACTCGGTGGCGAAATAAAAAAAATCAAGTAAAAAATATTTAACTTCAACTTTATTTTTGTTGTTTAGTAATTATTTTTGATATTTATTATGTCTTTATTTCAATTGGGGACAGAGTTAACACAAAACTCCTCTACTGATCTTAAAGTGTTTTTGTATCATATTATAATTGTAATTTTTAATGTAATTTCAACTTTTCCATTTTCGGATTTTTCGATGAGTACATCTAAATTTGCTTTGAACTACAACTTTTGAACTAGTTATATATAAATTCCTTAATCCATTATGTTACTCCCCCAGACTACTAAGAGACTTTTTCGATCGTGCTTTTACTAGAAACGTATTTAAACAACTAAGCTTCATCAATTTTCTTCTCCTGGTAAAACGATTATTCAGCCTTGTCACGTTCGCTAGGCTGTCGCAAAACCATCAACTTTTTAAGTTTAGTGGAGATTTATTTCCTGTAAAAATTAATGGGAAGCTCAACTACCTATATGCTGCAAGTGATTTTCGGCGAATTATGTATTGTTGGGTGATGTCTGTAATCTACCAAAGGTGAATTAGACGCGGTTTAATTAATGCATATTTTAATGTTTGCTTAATGAGACAATATTTGATTGCTGCTTACTCGAAGTTCGCTTTACAATGTTCTTTGAATAAATTTATCGAAAACAACTTCTTTACTTTTGACTTGCATATGAGTCGAAAAGGATGTAAGCTACCTATTTGAGTATCGACAATCAGTTAGCTGTGCATGATGTACCAGGTGGCCCGTTTATTATGGGATGACATATGACATCTTATCTCAGAATCTACGGGGTACCAAAAAAAGTTTAATATAAACGTTTTTTGGATTCACTTAAATTTTTAAAATATTATATTTTAATATATATATATATATATATATATATATATATTTAATATATAAGGGTGTTCGTATTTTCGTGGACAAGTATCAACTTCCTTATTTTAAATAGAATACCCTGTATATTAGGGATTTTAGAAATCCTCGGAAAATTATAGATATATTTTATATATAATATCCTGTATACCTAAGTCTAACAGTTTTTGACATATTTTGAATATAACGTCAAAAATGACGTTTGTAGGACTAATTATAACTATCAATTCCTCCTATTGAAAGCCTTTATTATTTAATTGGAGTTAGTTTCCTTGTAGAAGGGGGTATACTTTAGTAGTCTGTGTTGGCATTTTTATAATAAATAAATACAGTGTGATCAAAAACTAACATTAAAAATTTAAATGAAAAAATCCTTAAAAGTCATTTTTTTTTAAATGGAAACCCCCTATTTTTATAATTTTAAGGGCGACTTTGTATACAATTCTGCAAACTGGGACGAACTAAGGGAGTTCTACCTAAATTTTCCTTGGCTCGACGTCTGCTTTGGCACTGACGACCCGTCAGTCTGCTGCGAAGAGATCACGCAAGTAATCTCAGGAATTGAAGCATACATCCCGAATTCGACAGAAGATGCGAAAGAGCTGTAGGTAGGAAACAGCAAGCCTGCAAGTACTGACAGCAAAATCAGACCACTGAAAATCGCAATTATTTTGTCGAAGCGAAAAACGAATGCAAACGTTTGATCGGCGAAACTAAGGACAAACACAATCAAAGGATTAGGAATAAACCTTTGCAATGCCCCAGTGGCTCCAGGAATTTCTGGTCGGTAGCAAAGGCAGTAAGTAATAACTTTAGAAAAACGTCTCTCCTACCTTTGGCAGACGAACGTGGCATCACAGCGACTACAGCCAAGAAAAAAGCAAACATGCCAAGATGTTTTCATCGCATTCTACCTTAGACGTCCCCCAAGGCAATGCTCTCCCGACCATACCGAACATCAACACTACCATGGCAGAAGTCAAGTTTCATCACCGTGATATTCGTAAAATCCTTAAAGAACTAGATATGTAAAAGGCATCCGGACCGGACGGAATACCTGCCATCGTGTTAAAGAACTGCGCCAACGAACTGATACTCGTTTTTTCCAGGCCTCTTTCTCTGTCTTACCGAAAAGAAATTTACCCATCTTCTTGGAAAGTCGCTCGAATGCAACCTGTTCCAAAAAAAGGCAAATAAACCACGCTCTCAAACTATCGCCCAATTGTCTTGCTTCCTTCTTCTTCTTCGAGTGCCATGCAAATTCTTGCGTATGCGTCCGACATATGTATCGGTCAATTGCAGCATTTTGGAGTTCTTGAAAACTACTTATTTCCGTCCATTGTCTAATATTCCGCAACCACGAAAGCTTCCTTCTTCCTATTCCCCTCTTTCCTCCTTCTATCTTACCTTGAAGGATAAGGCGCTGGAATTCATAGCGTTCTCCTCTCATAATATGTCCTAAGTATAATATTTTTTCTCCGTTTTATTACTTCGAGAAGCTCACGATCTTCTATTTGTGCTCTTCGAAGAACTTCTTCATTTCTTATGTGGTCTACCCATGATATTCTCAGCATTCTTCTCAGACACCACATCTCGAATGCTGCCAATTTATTTATGGAACTTGCTTTTAATGACCAGGCCTCTACACCGTACAAAAGAACTGACCAAACGTAATATTTTAGAGTTCTGTATCTTAGTTTGAAGTTTAGATTTTTATTTGTGAGGAATTTTTTGAGTTTGAGGAAGGTTGCTCTTGATTGTTCTATTCTACATTTAATCTCTTGTTCTGGGTCCCAATTTTGGTTCAACATACATCCCAGATACTTAAATTGCGCCACTTGCTCAATATTCTTCTCATTTACCTGAATTCTGATCTGTGGAATATCAGTCTCATTCACGACCATAAACTTCGTTTTTTTATATTAATTTTCAGGCCTAATCTTGTGCTTGTTTCATTTACTTGGTTCAATAATTCCTGAAGATCGTTTGCATTATCCGCGATTATTACAGTATCATCTGCATATCTGATATTATTGATATGCATCCCGTTCACTTTAATACCTATAGGGTTATCTAAAACCGACTCAAAAAACACTCTTTCCAAGTAGATATTGAACAACATCGGTGATAAAACGCAGCCTTGTCTTACGCCCTTTTTTTATATCGAACTGCTCGGTTGTTGACAGGTTGCTCAATCGAATATCTGCTTTCTGGTTCCAGTACAGATTGCTAATTAATCGAATGTCTTTACCACAGCTTATTCAATAACCAGCTATTCATCTCTATCGAAATCGGAAAGTTGGAGTGTCGGGCACTGCGCATCCTGACAGTGCCCTTAGCGGTTCAGTTTCACGGTCTCGTGATTTTTCAGGCCATGTAATGACACGAAGCGAACTGAATTTAAAATGAATATTCCCTTCAAAATCCACGACAAATTCGCCCGAAGCTGTGGCTATTGCCCTAAAAAGACCGGAAATTTCGGATTTTTATGCAATTTTGCCATTTAAAATCGTTTTCAAAAGGATTTTAGACGATAAAACATCGTATTTTAAATTAAACGAATTGTCAAAAGTATTATTCAGATGCCCAGATGTTTAGAAAAATATTAACTCATGGCCCTCTTCTAAAATTTTCACTTGACTCTCCCAAATCAAAGGATGCCGCCGCAAGATGAGTAGCTGGTTATTGAATAAGCTGTGTCTTTACCATCTAGACCTAGTTCCTTAAGGTACGATATTAGGAGGTCATGTTTTACATTCTCGAAGGCCTTCTCATAATCGATGAAACACATGAAAACATCCTTTCTCTGGTCCTGACAATTTTGTACCAAGGTTTGTATACTGAATATTGCTTCTCTTGTTCCGAAACCATTTTTAAACCCAAACTGACTGCTGCCGCTAGCTTCTTCGCATTTTTTATAGAGCCTCGTATGCAAAATTCGCAGAAAGAGCTTCAAGAAATGGCTCATTAGACTTATAAACTGGTAATCTTTGCATGTTTTTGCAGTACTTGATTTTGGTAAAGTTATAAAAGTACATCCAAGCCAGTCCTCTGGAATATGTCCCGTGTCATATATGTTGTTAAAGACTTTGGAAATTATCTTTATGTTCTGTTCATTAATAAATTGGAACGTGTCAGAAAACATATTATCAGGACCTGGGGTTTTGTTACTCTTCATACGCTTCACCGCGTGTCTGATTTCTCCTATTAATATACTTGGTCCTGTCAGTTCTTCTAATTGAATCGTTGGGTTGTTTGGTCGGTTGTCATTGAAAAGCTTATTTGCATATTCCTTCCATGTATCCACTACCATTTTATTATTTTCATCTCTAATAATCTGTGCTGTTTCTTTTTTATATATCCCGGCTATTTCTTTCACCTTTTTGTGTAGGTTGAAAGTATCATTAAGACGACTGAGATATTCAGCTTCTTCACATCGTTCAGTAAGCCATTTTTCCTTTGCTCTCTAATCTCATTTCTGATTCTTCTTTGTAGGTCTCTGTACTTGTTATTGTCATTCCGAATTTTTCATCGTCTTCGTTCTTCCATTAGCTTTAATATTTCTCGGGTTATCCATTCGTTTTTTGTTGTGTTTTTGTCCTTTTGGAGAAACTTTTCGTTTGAGATTTCAAAAGCTTTTTTTATGTTATACCAGCATCCTTCCACATCGCTGACTGAAGTTATGGTGTGGAGTTGATTATTTAAGTATTGTGTGTACTCATTCTGAATGTCCGTATTTTTGAGCAGTTTTATGTCGAATATTTTCTTCTTATTTTTCCTTTTAGCTTTAGACAGACGTAGCGAGATTTGGCCCTAACTAAGTTGTGATCTGATTCGATATCAGCACCTGGCATTGTAGTAACACTGGTTATCAGGTTCTTAAACCTATGATTAATCATGTTATAATCTATTTGGTTGCGTACAATGCGTTGGTCTTTATCTTGAGGTGACTTCCATAGAGGCGACGGACGGTGTGGTAATTTATACCATGTATTTTTAATAACCAAATTGTTTTCCTCACAAAACTGGATTAATATTTCTCCTCTTTCGTTTCTGTAAGTAACAACTTTACAAAAACGTCTCTCCCACCTTTGACGGACGAACGTGGCATTACGGCGGCTACAGCTAAGGAAAAAGCAAACATGCTCGCCAAAATGTTTTCATCGCACTCTACCTTAGACGTGCCTCAAGGCAGGACTCTCCCCACTATACCGAACATCAACACTACCATGGCAGAAGTCAAGTTTTCTCACCGTGATATTCGCAACATCCTTAAAGAACTAGATACGCAAAAGGCATCAGGACCGGACGGAATACCTGCCATCGTGCTAAAGAACTGCGCCAACGAACTAACACCCGTTTTTTTCCAGGCTTTTTTCTCTTTCTGACAGAAAAGGGATTTACCCATCCTCTTGGAAAGTCGCTCGAGTGCAACCAAGAAAACCACGCCCTCAAACTATCGCCCAATTGCGTTGCTTCCAATAATCTCCAAAGTCATGGAACGTGTAGTCAACCAGCAACTACTCAAGTACCTCGAGAGCAACAGAATAATCAGCGATAATCAATACGGCTTTCGCAAAGAGAGATCGACAGGAGATATATTGGCCTATGTCACTCATATATGGAGTAGGGCAATTGAAAACTACGGAGAATCTCGAGCGATTGCGTTGGATATTTCAAAGGCATTCGACAGAGTTTGGCATGACGGACTGCTCAACAAACTGCCGTCCTTGGGACTGCCCGCCTCTCTCTGCAGCTGGCTGGCCAGTTTCCTTAAGAACCGGTCCCTACACGTTGCAGTCGATGGACACATCTCGGAACACATTCACCATCAACGCGGGCGTGCCTCAGGGCGCAATGCTTTCACCAACTCTGTTCCTCATCTATATTAATGACCTGCTGATCGAAACGAATAATCCTGTTTACAGTTTTGCAGATGACAGTACCCTTGTCTCCCACTTTAGATCAGAAAACCCCTTACCAGCGACTGAGACTCATCACCGCAGACAGGAGCAAATTACAGCAATTAATCAAGACCTGGAGAAAGTTCAAACATGGGGCGACCGAAATTTGGTCCAGTTCAATGCAGCACAGACCCAAGCAGCAACGTTTACTAAGAGGGCCAATACAGCGGGCCCTGACATCATTATGGCAGGATCGACCATTCCTTCATCCTCGTCAATCGGGCTGCTGGGTGTCTCGGTCAACAGCAATATGTCATGGCATGACCATGTTGCTAACATCGCAAAATCAGCCTCCCAGAAGCTTGGTGCGCTATTTCGCAATAGAATATTGCTCACATATCTGGGGTGCCGCACCAACGCATACCCTAAAGCTGCTGGATTCCATTCAGAAGAGGGCTGTGCGTCTCGTCGGCGATCCGGAGTTGACCCATAATCTGGATAGTCTGGAACATCGCAGACATGTGGCCGAGATGACTCGGTTCTACAGATACTTTCACGGCAGATGTTCCCAGGATTTGGTCCGCATAATCCCGCCCCTGGCAACTCCTGTCAGACAGTCCCGACAGACAGCAGGAGCGCACCAGTTCGTCGTACAACTAGAAACACATAGAACATCGCTTTACCAGAACTCCTTTGTCTGGCGCACTGCATCACTGTGGAACTCACTTCCAGGACATCTGTTTCCCACTAATTACGACCTACAAATATTCAAGAACCGTGTCAATCAACATCTTCGCACACACACCGTTCGTCGAGCGCCATAGGATCTCCCTTTAGTGTGTGTGCCACTGCCATAAAAAAAAAAAAAGTTCTTACTCTGCCCCTACCCACTTTGGCATTAAGGTCTCCCATTAGTATGTTGATTTCATTCGGTTTGGTTAGTTTAAGGCTTTGATCTATTTGTTTGTGGATGTCTCGATCAACAGCAATATGTCCTGGCATGACCCTAACATCACAAAATCAGCCTCCCAGAAGCTTGGTGCGCTATTTCGCAACAAAAAACTGTATACACCGCAGCAGTTGCTCTTGCTCTACAAACCGCAAATAAGACCGTGCTTAGATTATTGCTCACACATCTGGGGTGCCGCATCAAAGCACACCCTGCTGCTGGATTACATTCAGCTGTGCCCCTCGTCGGCGACCCGGAGTTGACCCGGAATCTGGATAGTCTGGAACACCGCAGACATCTGGCCGAGATGTCCCTGTTTTACAGATACTTTCACGGCAGATGTTCTCATGATTTGACCCGCGGCATCCTACCTCTGGCAGCGCCTGCCAGACAGTCACGACGGACGGCAAGAGCGCACCATTTCGTCGTACACACTGGAAACACCTAGAACATCGCTTTACAAGAACTCCTTTGTCTGGCGCACTGCATCACTGTGGAACTCACTCCCAGGACATCTGTTTTCCCCCTAACTACAACCTACAACTATTCAAGTACCGTGTCAATCAACATCTTCGCAAACACACTGCTCGTCGAGCGTCATAAGATCTCCCTTTAGTGTGTGCCACTGCTATAAAAAAAAGAGAAAAAAAAACGAAGCAGCAGGTTTTTTGTTACCATTTTTAACCCTGTAATGTTAACCCTCTAGAGGGGTGCGACCAACCCATATTATTTCAAATGCAACAAGGGGTCGAGTGATACCTCTTTTGAACAAGCGTTCGCTCCCCTTTTAAATGGCATCTAACTCGTGCAATTCGGTCAGATAGTTTTCGAGATAATAATTGAAATTAGTTAAAATGTATTATTTCTGTTTTTGGGATTTAAAACGAAATAGACGATATAATCTTATTTCACGCTTATTAAAAAAAATCGCTGGTACACGTAATTACGTTTGTCAAGGGGGAGGTTTTTTGTTCCCATTTTTAACACTGCAACTGCACGTTTTTGTATAAAAAAAAGAATACAAATGTATTTTTTATTAGGGAAATATTCCCCCGAATTACATTCGTGCATGCATCAAAATTACCAGATAATTTTGCATTCGAGCGTGTTGTCTTAGAAAAACTGTTTTCGATCATTTTCATATTTTGGAAAAAGAGCCCTCCAATTTCGGTGCCAGTCTCTTTCTCCAAAATATGAAAATGAACTCATGCAGTTTTTAGACAACACGCTGTCATGCAAAATTATCGGTAATTTTGATGCACTTGTGCAATTGCTTCCGAAAAGACTTATAGTTACGCTTAATATATTATAAATGCAATGGATAACTAGTTCTTTATATTATATCTTGGATATATTACATTCATTACGAGTTTCCGTTAGATAGCTTGCACCGAAATTCGTGTTTACTGTAAGATATCAGCGGGAAGTTACGGTATAAGATGAATTAATGTTACACGATACATTCTTAGGTGCGGTCTAACGATGTTGGTAGTGTTTTATTTATGTATATATACCATCTGTTCTTATAAGATAATTGACCAAAGATTTTATAGGGGCCAAATATTGATCTGGGCGAGTTAAACCAAGTGTTGGCATTTTACAGTATAGTGACCAGAATGGTGGGTTAATTAAAAGCAGTGGTTCTTCTTAATATCCTTCAAATGTGCGAAGGTTTTTTTTTAAGTCGGCGTAGTTAAAGATTTTTCAAAGAGTGTGTTTTGCCTCTGCAAATTGCTCTTTATATGCCTCAGGGGCATTAAGATGAGTTTCGTGATTGATAATTTAGCCATAAGACATTTCCTGTAATTTCATATATTGTTACCTATGTGTTTAGAGAATTTATAATAGGTATACCTAATGGATTTCTTACATATTTTAATACGAATGGGACTCAATTTTATATTTAAGCATGTTTGAATCATTTTATGAACAAAATGTCTTTGCAATGTAAAAATGAAGTTCGGATCAATTAATTATTCTAATATAATATAGCACAATCTTGCTATTGTAGTTTTGTGAGCAATAATAACTAAATGCCCTCTGATCAGATGGCCATAAGAAATATCTTGAAAATCATTTGATTCTATAATCCAAAGAGCTTCAAGATACTGATTGAGATATGCACTGCAGAATCTGGTCCTTTAAGAATTTCGTGTTTAGGCTAACTTCAGTTACTGACATCATTGCCAGGCAGGGAAAGAAACTCCATAAAACTAGAAGAGAAACCTTCGACATCACAACTTCCCGTCTATTTCCTCGAGAAGAGCCAAAGCTCTTGGACTTAGCTTAGGTAGATTATACTTATTCATTATTATTAAAGCACTTGCAAATATTTCTTCGCAATGAAAAGAAGATCAATGTGTGATGTTTATATTACCTGTCTTATTATATGGTGAACGATTTTCTATTGATAACATGGGTTGTTGGGCACGCACTTATTTTTCTTGTGAGTTGACGAATAGAGCAGATTTCCTAATTGTTTGAAAATTTCCAGTAATGTCAATACTGGTAAGACTGCAAAGACTCTTAAAGGAAGAATGTCTAAGCAGGAGAGAATAGAAAGAGTGTGAGCGAGATGAAACGATACAGATCTTTACTAGTGGCTGAAAAAATTGAATACGTGAAGATTTACTGCCATCTTCTTTTCATATTTTTTTTTCGTCTTAACCTTAACATTTATTTATCCTAAGTGCAGTGCAGTTTTTATTTTCAGACATTTTAGAAACTTCTCTTTGTTATTTTCAACTAAGAATGCCTTGCTTGTGGTAGGTACTGCAGATCTTGATTTAGAGTTGTGTTAACCAAATAATTGAATAACCGTATAAATTACCTACAGCAGGGGATTCTTCACTGGAACTGAAAGGGGGCGGCTGTTGAATGTCCGGAACTCTTAATGGGGATCAACAATATACTGCTCACCTTTAGATCAAGTAGACCCCTCAGATTTCACATACCTGCTAGGTATGCGTGGTTAGGTACCGATCGCAGCCCACGTCTGGTTATTGGTACAGGGACGGCTACAAAACGGGTCTAATCTAATATCATTTATTGAGTTCATTACAATGAAATATGACACTTAAATCTATCATACATAAACAAGAGATTGCACAGTACATGGCCGGCGGGACGCCTGCATCTTATAAGATGCTTTTGCGGCCTCGCAATGGATATACAGCGCGCAAATAGGGCTCGTTCGACTGCCCAGTCTATGTTTGCGATAGGCAGGTGGCAATGCACGTTGATGTTGTCGTCTTACTTGGGTTGGTACCCTTCAAGAAATTTAAAAGTTGGACATTACATACAGATGGCTATCGATTTAGTTGGCTTGTTTTCAAGGATGAAGGAGGGTGAGGGTGGGTAAATATGGGGAAAAACACTCAGAAAAACCCCATGTCACGGTTCACTGGGTTTATATCATACTCTCATTTATACATACATTCATACGTGCATGAAACTATCAGTGATAACTTCAATGAGGACAAATGCAATGGTAATTAGAGGTATTCTCGACGAAGTGTAGCCATGCTACGCCTGCAGGAGCAAGGAGCGCAGAGGACGGCTTGGCAGCAGTTGTTCGACTGAGGTCGAGTCGAGCCGCTTGCCGGGCCGTATTTATACGGTTAGCTAGTCCCTTAGCAAGCCTCACCCACCATGCTTTTGGGTCATAGTGGGAGGGGCCAGCTCTGGGCTAGCAGTAGTGGTGAGAATTGGGTCACCTTCTGTGCTCCTGTTACTTTTCGTTTTTGGCGAAGAGCAACAGGGTGGATTTTTAGGGGTGATTGAGGGTGGGTTTAATGGGAGCGGGGTAAGGTGTTCAAGGAGGTCTAGGATCAAGGTAGAAAAAGGTCGTTTTCCCATGTATGGGTCCGTGTTTGGCTCTGAAGTTCGGATTAAATTTAGCGTCGGCAATATTGGCGGTCTTCAGCGAGCCGCGTATACCATACTCGAAGAATCTGCACGCGAGTTTGTCTACATGTTCCCTGACATAGTCGACATGGGACATCGCGTGCAGATCTGCGGTTCTAGTATACCAACACGCCGAAAGCGCAGCCCTTAAGTGCCGGTTTTGGATTACCTGCAGCTTCTGCATCTGATAATCCGAGATAGAGCTCCAAACCGGTGCTCCATACATGAGAAAAGGTCTGGTGGTTGATAGGTAGAGGGTGATTTTGTCTGCGGGGCTCAAAAAGGAACCATGCCTGATAAGGGGTTTTAACTTATCGCATATTATGCGATTTTTGTTCCTAATATAGGAAACATGTTCGATAAACGTAAGCCTCTTATCAAGCATGATCCCTAAATATTTTACTTTGGATTTGGGGGGGATGGGGGTGTTATTGATCAGGATGGGAAGGGCTTCAATATTTTAAACTTTCGAGTAAAGATAGCTAATTCGGTTTTGCCAGCGTTTAATTTGATTTTCCAGTCCGAATGGTACTGACTTATAAGTGCCATGTAGGCAGCAATGTTATTTGTCGCCTCTTGCGCGCTGGGGGCTTTGGAGTAGAGGGCAGTATCATCGGCATATAATGCCAGGGATGAGGGAGGATGGGAGGGAAGATCTGCTATGTAATAGCTGAATAGCTGCGGTGATAGTACTGTTCCCTGCGGGACACCAGCCTGAATCGGCCTCAAAGTTGAATCTGAGTTGCCGATGCGTACCGAAAAGGAGCGCCCGGCCAGATATGACACGACCAGGGCTGCCAGATGCAGCGGAAAGCCGTGTTTTACAAATAAGTTATAATACAGGCCGTTATGCCATACCCGGTCAAACGCCCTCTCAATGTCCAGAAGTAACAAGGCGGTGCAATGCCTTTCATTGAACCCCTCGTATATGTCATGCATGATCTTCGCGGCAAGCATGTTAGTACCATGCCCACCGCGAAAACCGAACTGTTCGTCCGGTAATATACGGAGGCTCAGGGCGGCCTCATTAAATCTGGACAGTATGAGCTTTTCGGCAACTTTACTCATTGTGCTAAGCAACGAGATTGGGCGGTAGGAGCTCGTCAGCTTCAAGTCTTTCCCGTGTTTATGAAACAGTACTATTCGCGCGATCTTCCACGAACTAGGAAAGTGTTGCAGGCGTAGCATAGCGTTCACTACATGCATTAAATGTACAAGGTTTTTTTTGGGGTAGGTTTTTGAGAATGATATTGGGGATGTCATCAAGCCCCGGAGCTTTATTCTTAGGCAGATGGTTCAGAACCTTGCGCAGCTCGGCTGGAGTGACGAGAAGTTTACTCATCACAGGGGGCGGAATTGGATACTTACAGTTCGAAAACGGCTTTATGAACTCCGTGATATGAGCGTGCAATGGCTCGGTGTCCGGTGCTTCCCTGTGTACACCCTCAAGGAAGTCCGTAAAAGCCTCAACTTTGGCCTGATCGGTCATTACATCCTCGCCGCGATGGCGAATAGCGAACCTGTCTCGCGAGCTTCCACAGGGAGCCATCCCCCGTGCCAAGCCCATTCACGAAGCTCATCCAAGTCGCATCCCTGTGTGCACGAATATTCTCCTTTATTTGAGCGTTGAGTGTGTTCACCCTTAGCTGGTCGTTTACAGCGTGGTTCCTCTGCCGCCTGCGTCGAACTCGATTCCGGAGATTGATGAGGAGAAGGATATCATCAGGAAGAGATTCCGTAAACGGCTTCTTCCTGACTTTCGGACATAGTGCGTCTCTGACGTGCTGTATATTGCGGGTTAAAGTGTTCACTTCATTCGCTAGCTCCTGGACGGAGTCTATTTGCCTCGGGATGACAGTTAGGTCTCCTAATCTCGCTCGAAACACCCTCCAATCAAGATTTTTCTATGAAATCTTCTGAATTTCATCGGCTTCCGGCCGCCTAACGTTAGTTAGACTCATCCTGATTGGAAGATGGTCCGAGTTGAGATCGCCTATGACCTTGGGTCGTGCGGCGCCTGCCATCCCTCGAATAAATGCCACGTCCAAGTGTGAGGGGATGTAGCGTTCACTATAGTATGTGGGTTCGACTGTTCTTAGGAACTGGACTTCCAGTTTGCTTTCAATTAGATTGCGGACAACGCGTCCTTTGTGATTCGTATAGTTGCCAGTACATAAATGCCGTATGCTTGGCGTTGAAATCACCGATCAGTATTGAACGTTTGCCCGGTTCCATGAATGCTAGGATATCGGCTTGTGTTATGCGCAGATCTGGGGGAGTGTACCCACCGCTGATACACAGGCCACCTTCTAGCTCGACGCTCACGTTTTCAATAAGCGATCTTATATAGAACCTCCTTTTATACCTGAGCGACCGGTGTATCAGGCAAACCACGCCTCCCCCTTCTCTGATTGGTCGATCAAAACGTTCAGTTGAATATCCACGAATTTTAATTTTAAAATTCGCAGCTAATCGCGTTTCTAACAAAAAAGCAATCTGAAAATTGGATTTGTACATGAAATACTTAAATTCGTCAAGTTTATTTCTAATACCATTACAATTCCAGGATAGAATATTAAGAAGGAGCATTGAAAACAAGCCATCTAAATGTTATATTTGTGAATTTCGGAGGTAAAGAACTGTAAGGTACCTTGCAGTATCTTTACCTTATCTCCGTTGCATGCTTCTAGCATGCTGCTGAATTCGTCGAGCGCGAAATACAGCTCTGATATATTAACAAGCGAGTTAATTTTGTTGACAACATTTGTTAGATTTGTGATCATGTTATGTGCGTTATTTGCATTGCCACTTACCCCGCTACTTTGTGGCGCGGATTTCGTCTGTTGGGAAGCCTTAAGCGTGTTAGGGAAATCTTTGTCATAATTCTCAGGGGGTGGTGCTCTTCTTCCTTGGGGTTGGCGTTGAGGGGATGCTTGGGGTTGCGGTTGTGGGTCCGTACTTCTTTTTATACCCCGGCCTTGGTTCCCTGAAGGCCCGCGCCCCTGCCAGGCCGGCGTGGCGGGCGCGGGAGCTGGTTTAAGTTGTCTGGGGGGTTGTTTGCTGGTTTGCAATTGATTTATTTTAAATAAATATACCGGGCAATCTAAGTCGATTGCTCGATGTGGGCCGCCACAGTTAGCGCACTTAACTGTGGTGCTGTTGCAGGACGTAATTACATGCGCATCGGCGCATTTGCTGCACTTAAAGTTCTTAGTGCAGAACGACATGGAATGTCCATCCCCTGGCATCTCCTACACTGCATAATGGGGCGAGTGTTTCTTCTATGCTCCCATGTTATTCTGACATTCATAATTGTTCGAATATCTTGTTGAATTTTCTTAAGAGTTACAGAAGCCTCTGTAACTACGAGATATAGCGCTTCTCGTGTCTTCTTCATCTCGAAGACGTTTTTAATGTTATATCGATATTCATCCGTGATGTACTTTTTAATTTCGTTCACGGGAATATCGCCGTCGAGTCCTCTGAGTACGTATGCCCTCGTCTTCTGATTTTTCTCAGCATATGTATGGTATTTAATACTTTCGTTCTCCATAACTCTCTTGCAGGTAGCCCAATCTTTTTCGTATTCAAAATAAAATATTGTGCTGTTCCTAGCATATTTTATTGAAAATTTTTGGATTTGCATATTTTTCATGTCGGTTAATAGTGCAGAGTGCGCTTTTAACTTACCCTCCATGACTACGGGGGGTGGTGGCCCTGGTTTAGCTTTCAATGCCGATTGAGCTTTCTGCTTAATGCGTGTGCTAGTGCGGGTAGGAACTTTCTTTGTTTTCTTACTTACGTTCGACGAAGAGTTAACACTTTGCGCATCGTCGGCGTCGTCTAGGTCGGATAATACTTCGTATTGATTTGTGGTTTCAATGCTAGAGGGTCTGCTGAAGTCTAGCCTCACTTCTTTGACATTTTTCTTAAAGGGTATAGTCTTTAGGGGTATCTTAAACCCTTCAGTTCGGTTCGTCCGATCAGGAGCGCAGGATCTTGTCGCGCATTCGGATTGACCTTGTCCAAGGTTACGGTCGATGCAGGCTGGTTGTCGCCAGGGCTTTTTTCTGACACTTCTTTTGTCGATATGTTTTGCTCGACTTCCATATCGAAGCTGTCATTGAGAGTTTTTTGCCGTTTTTGCGGTTTTCGGCCGGTATCGATTTTAGCCTTGATTGAGGACTTCCTAGAGGATGTTGAAGGGGGTAGATTATGTTGTTCTCTTAGATGGTCTATGCTCTTGAGCAAATTTGGCATGATGTCCTATGTATTCATGTGTGTAACTGAACATAAGGTAGGTGCGATTTCAGCGCATTTTCTGCATTCTGCGAGAGTTATATTTAGTCGTTTATAGATGTAACGAGTACGGTTTAACACCGCATCACTAGGCGGGCCATTACGGGAGTCCTCTGACCGGACAGAAGAGGTATCATCCTTCATGTCCGTCATTGCAGGGCAAATAGGGGTTGTTGCTGGGGTTACGTCCCCGGCGACTAGAAAAATGAGTGCACTAGGCTTATGTAAGTCTTTACTAGTTATCCAGTGGATAAAAAGCAGACTAATCGACCAGTAAGCAATATAAAACACGGTAAACGAAGTAAAACGCGTGCGGGCTCGTTTGCTGGAGACCCGGCTAAATCCAGTCCGTACAGTATATCGATACAATACGAAGTCCCAAAACGGGTGGTGGTACTGGGCCGGACGCGTATGGAGAAACTATAGAATCGAGACTTGCTTTCGCCGTCAGAACTTATGCATCCCTATTCTTGGCCGAGTTGTACGCGATCTTCAAATGCGGGTATGAAAACCTGTAAATAACCTTGAGGAGAAAGGACACCTGCATTGGTTCTCGAGCCTGATAGGATCAATTCTGTACTAGTGTCTGAGTGTAGGAACATATTGGAGGCTTTGGCCGGGCATAATAGGGTCAGTCTGGTTTGGGTTCTGGGACACTCGAATGTCCCGGAAACGAGGAGGTTGATCGTCTGGCACGACGGGATTCCGCAAAGCGTCCAATGGGACCGGCTCATGAAATAGGTGTGTCCTACAGCACGACCACCGCCATCCTAAGGAACGCTAATGGTATATGGCGAATCACTCCAGGAATGAGGCAGGCTAGGCTACTCTTGGGTGACCCAGCGGCTTGTGGAGTAAGGGTCTTTCTGGCTTTGAAGAGTGGCGACATGAAGCTTGTGACTCAGAAGGTACTGTCGTTTGAACAGGCATTTGCACCTGCTACGGATCGTGTTAAATCCGAAATGTAGGTTGTGGTTGGAGGTTGGAGGACGAGGAGTCGTCCACTCATATTCTTGCCGAGTGTCCAGCGTTAACTAGGATTAAGAGAGGAGCACTTATGGGAGCTGTATGCTGATCCCGGAGGACATAGGAAGTATCCAGTCGAGGAAGTTGTGTGCCTTCGCTAGGGGTGTCGGGCTGAATTAATGTGTGAGTGGGTACACAAAGGGCCCGGACTGGTGGCCTACGTGCAAGGGATTCCAGCCCATAATTGAAATTTATCATCATCAATATTTATTTATCATGAGTGCCATATTATTGTAGGTTTTGTCTTCATTTTAGAAACATTTTTGTTACTTTCAAGTAAGAAACCCTTTATTGTTATAGGTACTGTAGATCTCGATATGGAATTAATACCTGAAGTCATTCTCACTTATATCTTAATTTAAATACCCTCTTGCTCAGGTGAATGAGAGCTTAGCTTATGGTGACTCCTCGGCAATTAAGGAAATTGAAGTAAATTAAAATTAGATGATCGCAAAAATTACCTTATAAAGATGATACTGCCCTACTTGAATTTTAAAAATACATACATTTAATTTCTAAATTCATTTTTGCGAAGTAATTGATTTTTATGTATTTGCAGAAAATTACATATAATATTTTTTTATATAGCAAAATAAAATAAACATTTGCAAGTGTAACATATTTATAGTCATTTAAAATGAACCGTAATATCTCTTTGATACATCAATCAATATAAAATTTTATTCAGGTTATACCTCCTTTCACGAACAAAAGACAGCCGTCAATTGCACCATATAATAAAACATGTATTATTGTTACTCAGGATCAGTTCTGGGAACGCCACATTGAAACATATAGACAATACAGGCAGCGAATATCTAGGTCAGTAATTCTAATAGGCTAATGCACACATTATTCTCAGGGTAAACAGAACAGAATGCTGTTAATTGAGAATTCAAGTCATAATGTGTTAATATGCATGATATGTGGAATATATGAACAAGAATAGGTCTCAAATTAAAAGGAAGATGAGCGATAATATTATACTTACAATAAGGAGATAGCTCTAAGAACTTCAGTTAGATATGATGACCTTGCAAAAAAAACAATACACTTGAAAGTTTAGTTAAACTGTGTTATTATTGTTTTTATTCTTGTTAGTTTCGATCTCGATTGTTTGGAAATATCAACAATATGTAATTCTGTGGTACAGGGTATTTCCTCATATTGACACCCCCTACAGGGGTTATTTCAAGAGTAATCAAAATGAGATACATATAAAAAATTTAGGGTTTTACGTAAATTTCAAGGTAAATTTTAAGAATTCGTCGGAAGAAAAAACAATTGAATGACGGAAATGTAAAATTTGTGTGTATTTTTGCATATTTGTTGCATATTTTTAGAAAGCACAATTCTCCGATTTCTAAAATATATAGTTTGCCTATGTTAGTGTAGTATAACGCACCGGGGTCGACTCAACATAGTTGAATCAGATAAGTAAAATTGTGGTTTGCCTTTATTTTGCCAATGATCGTCAAATTTGATTAAAAAGAAAACCAAGCCCTACGTTGTGTTATTATTATATCTTGCACAACTTTACTTACTCATTATGCGCTTCAACGGAACACTATTAGGGAAACTTGAGGGAAAGGTGCGTCATGTAAATGAAACCACAGATTCCTAATACGCCTAATTTATTAAAGAAAAGCGTGCCTGGAATTCACGAGGGGAAAGAGTATGGCAGAGAAACCCTCGATCTAAATTCCTAAACCGAATTATGCTGTATAATCTATTAGTATAATAATTAATTAAATTACTGTCTCTCGTACCACAATTCGTAGTTTCACACTTGTAACAATACATTTAAAACTGAAGAGGTTTTTGTTAGTTAACCAGACGCCGCTGGTAGGTACTGAGGTCCTGGATTACGGAGGCTACCCAGCTATTTAGTTGCAAATATGGGACAATACCATAGTATAGTTTTATACTTATCTCTAGAATGATCATTATATTTATAACTAGGATATTCTCCCGTCAGCGTAGGAAATGGTTAGTATAGATTCATCAAGGCCCTTGTGTGCTCTCTCACTCATTCCAATATTAAAACCCTAGCACAAAAAGACAGCAAATAATACATTTTATGTATTGCAGTGTTGTTCACAGCGTAATACGATTTCATTAAATATATACACAGGTTATGCCATCAAATATGAATTATTCATGAAGATAAAGAAATATTTATGCAAATAATGTTTATAACAATATCCAAATATAAACACATGCCATCAAACATGAATTATCCATGAAAATAAAGAAATATTTATGCACATTATGTTAATAACAATATCAAAATATATATACATGTTATGCCATCAAATATTAATTATCAATGAGAATAGGAGAAATGTTTATGCGAATTATGTTAATAACAATGTGAAAAGGTATACACTTGTTAGGTCATCAAATATTAATTATCAATGAGATTAGTAGAAATATTTATGCAAATTATGTTGATAACAATATGAAAATGTATACACATGTTAGGTCATCAAATATTAATTATCAATGAGATTAGAAGAAATATTTATGTAAATTATGTTAATAACAATATGAAAATGTATACACATGTTAGGCCATCAAATATTAATTATCAATGAGATTAGAAGAAATATTTATGTAAATTATGTTACTAACAATATCAAAATATATATACATGTTATGCCATCAAATATGAATTATCCATGAAGATAAAGAAATATTTATGCAAATAATGTTAATAACAATATGAAAATGTATACACATGTTATGCCATCAAATATGAAGTATCCATGAAAATAGAAGAAATATTTATGCACATTATGTTAATAACAATATCAAAATATATACACATGTTATGCCATCGAATATGAATTATCAATGAAAATAGGAGAAATGTTTATGCAAATTATGTTAATAACAATATGAGAAGGTATACACTTGTTAGGCCATCAAATATTAATTATCAATGAGTATAAAATATATGATGGTACAAATTATGATAATAACAATATTATAAGTTTCATTTTACCGACTTGTAATGACATAATATTGCAACACAGAAGCAAAACAATTCACCAAAATAAACCGTACACTCCGATGGCTTCTGACTCTCTATTTTTCGTTCTCGAGCAATACCAAACTCAAACTCAAAACATGCTTTATTGCCCAAAATACAATGTATTTGCTGACAAAGCTCTATAATCTGCAATGCAGAAGCATCAAATACATGAAAAAACAAGTGGTAATTTCAAAAGGTCATGAAATATGACAAAAACATAATGGTTAAAAAAATACTAAACTAAACAAACGTCACTAAATAAACACATTTTAGATATGCATACTTATTTGCCCTTTCGGATCTCCTCTAAAAAAACCTCGCAAAAACTCGACTTCAATTTATGACTTGTTTTTATCTCTACATGTATAAGGAGTGTCTCAAAATATACACATATATAGGTTGTCTCAAAAATTAATGTATCAGGTCTAATGAAATAGCATTTTAAAGATGTGGGTTATCTCATTAGGTTAAGCCGTTTTTAATATACTTATTACTGCCTAAACTTCGCTATAATTTTGGGGAGTAAATCAAAGTTGCCATGAATTGTATTGACAAGACGTTTTAATTGATCAAAGACTGAAAAAATTCATAAACAACGACACACAATAATAATAACAATTAATACAAATAAACAACAAATTAACTAAATATATAAATTTTAACAATTTTTTGACTGGTTTTTACAGCTGTTCCATGTGGCTGCCATCTCTATCAATGCAATTTCTATAATCAGGTTCAATTTTATTTAAAGTATTGATACCTAATGAACTGACTATGATTTTCATTTGTATATCGTTAATAACACGTATAATTTTGGCTCGCAGTTCACTTGGACGTTCATAAACTTTGTTTAGTGAAATGTCAATGGGTGTCAAGTTTGGGCTGTTCGGTGGTCATCAAATCGGCCCACTACTATCTATCCAAGTTTCATACTTTTGATTCGGGTAATTTAACACAGGAACTACGTTGTGAGGTGAGGCCCCATCTTGATGCCATATTATGTTCTTGTATTGTCTCACTGGTAAGTATTCAAGCAAATTTTCCACATCATTTCGCAGTATATTGACATATCGTTCCCCAGTTAAAGACTAATTACAAAAAATTAACCTGTTACTTTATTATTCAATGTGCCTTACCACACGTAGAGAGTGTCGACCTTGAAATTTTATTTCTCTGACATTTCGAGGGTTAGAGGTAGCCCAAAATGGAACTATTGTAAAGGTCTGCAGTGTTAAAGGTGCATTGACCATACCATAATATCTACTTTCCGAAAAAGTGTTGTCTTCTTCTCTTAAAATAGTAGCATTTCCTGATAAAACATCACACGTTTATATTTATGATTTTTTGTTAACTTTTGAACCGGTAATATTTCGTAGAGATAATAATGATACTTTTTTAAGGTTGAATGAGTTTTCTTTGCCGATCTATGAAAATGTTTCGTTGCAGCTGCTATGGATCTATTCGGTTCTTCTAAAAATAAAATTATTATTTTTTATCTTATGAAATTATTAACATATAAAAATGTCAGATTTTTCACTTAAATTACAAAGTATTATTTTTCTATCTTCAAAATATTTAATTCTTCTTCCTCATCAGTGACTATTGTGCGTTTTTTTCTCAAATTAATCATCCTGCCAAGGCACTCGACCACATCCACTAAAGTACATACATATGTCTTAAATTCTTCTCTTATAGTAAGGGCTGCATTTCTGGGCCTGCCATAGTCCTGTCTGCTTAAACCAAAGATAAATCTGTACCTCCCGTCGATTTCTTCTTCTGGATTATTGGTTAAATAAGCATTATTTATTTCCTGTCTGAGAAAATTGTGAAGTGCACAGCATGCTTGGGTTATAATTTTTGCTTTCTCTGGTTTTAAAGGTATTGTATTAAGCAATACTCTAAAACGGTTAGCTAGAATGCTAAATGTATTTTCAACTACGCGGCGAACTCTACTTAATCGGTAGTTGAAAATTCTTTGCCCTCTTGACATATTTCGAAAAGGGTAAGGTTTTAAAATATAGGTTGATAGAGAAAAAACTGCATTTGCAACTATTACATGGGGCACTGCTTTATTTCTCCCAGGCAAAGGTTTGTCTTCTGAAAAATTGAGTCTGTTCTCATCAAGGGCTCTTGCCAGATGGCTCTCCCAAGACACACCACCATCTGAAAGTTTTCCATTCATGCCTATGTTTATGTATGTGAAGTTATAATCGGCATCAACTAGAGCAAGTACTATACTATGAGTTTTCTTATAATTAAAAAAGGCCGATCCATGGTCTTTCGGTGCTTTAATTATGATGTGTTTTCCATCCAATGCACCAATAACATAAGGTGCATTCCAAATTTTTTCAAATTTTCTAGCAATTTCTAACCATTCTGCAGCAGTAGTTGGATCCTGCAAAAAAATGGAAGAAAATGTGTAATTTGAATACATTATTGTCCCATGCCAGAAACTCATACCTTTTAATACTCATTTTTCAATTCTTTATATATAGATTGGCAGACTGTTGGAATAAATAATGATATAGTGCTCTCAGATATTCTATAATTATACATTAATCTACGGATGCTTTCCCCTGTAGCTAAATATCTTAATGGTATTATTAGCTTGTATTTGGGTGAAATAGTTTGACGACGAAAAGACTGCTGTGTTATCCTGTGGGCAACTTTGGACAACAGTTTTTCAAAAGTGTTTGTATCCATTTTTAGAAAATTGGAGTATTTTTCTATATCTGAAGCTCCTCAATTAAACCAATATGTCCTCTATTTTGGTTTAACCAAGGCCTGGCCCACCACCTTCTTTGTCTTCTTTCTCCAGCCTCTCTCGCCAAGAGAGTAGCCAGCGGCAGCAATAATTGTACTAATTACTGCAGCAACTTTTTTCTTTTGTTCGCTTATATCCATTTTTACTACATAAAACAAGAAGTTTACAAAAACAAACATAAAATCAAATTTTAGTATATTTTTAAAGTTGGTAGTGAAGTATTGCACTTGCAAATAGAAATTGCCAACTGTAAAACGTTTTGTGATAAAAGTTGCAGTCAATGTCTTGCATGGTCACTGTATTGCTGCAATAGTATTGCAAGAAGAATTGCGAACTGTAAAACGGGTTAAGGCATTTTTTCAGGTTAAGGGATCAAAACTTCACCTTGACACAAACAAATGTCAAATGAATCATGCCAACAAAGTTCATGGGTACTTTGATTTACATGTATGGCGAAGTTTAGGACGTAATATATTAAAAACGGCTTAACCTAACATAGGCAAACTATAATTTTTGGAATCGGAAAATTGTGCTGTTTAAAAATATGCAACAATTAAGAAAACATTTAAAAACACCGGAAATATACACAAAGTTGATATTTCCGTCATTCAATTGTTTTTTCTTCCGACGAATTCCTAAAATTTACGTAAAACACTAAAACTTTTGTATGTATCACATTTTGATTGCTCTTCAAATAAGGGGGTGTCAATATATGGGCAAAGACCCTGTACACGCATGCATTGTATATAGGTGCTATTTTGTTTTGGCATTATTTAGTCTACTACACATTCACGTTCTTGACCGAAATTTTGAAGAAGTATCATTCGCTCGGTATAATGATGCAGCAAGTGACAACAGTGATACTGAAATTGGTGATGACGTATGCATAGAAAGTGAGCATGAATCTGCAAGTGAGCAGGAAGCTTGTGATGATGACTCAGATTTTACACCTGTCGACCAAAATGAAAATAGCCAGGGTCCCGAAAGCGACAGTTAATCTATGGATGAAAGTTATGTTGAAATTGAAGGTAATGAAACAGCCGAAACAAATTCAGATAAAATAACTTAGTTGTATGGAAAAAATAGATTTAAATCGAATACACGCGAACCTGTGAGAAATGTTCGCACACCTTCGCACAATATTATACGGCTGCCATTAGTGCGTACAGAGGTAGAAGAAAAAACTGATCCAATGGCATTTTTCAATAAGTTGTTTGCAACACGTTTCTCTTCTTGAAGTTAAAAGTAAACACTTTTTTTCAATTAAAAGGAAACCTAGCCCCGGAGAGTCGTGTTAGAAATGGCCGGCCCCGGTAGTTGGGTCGTTAGAGCGCCACCAGTTCTGTCCAACTAAACTGAAAAAGCTCCGCCGGTGTTGTGCAGGGTGGCTAGGCTGGCTTATTAAATCAAAAATTACTCAAGCTTAACAAGGAAACACAGTCTAAAATTTAAGGAACAATATATTTGCTGCTAAGTTCTTTTTTTAACATAACAACAATTTACAGTAAAATTTGCAATTTTAAAGACCACGGAATGTCGGAGGAGTATTAGAGAAATTGATAAATAGAGGACAATATGGAGATTGTACGGAGACCAATTCTGTTGTTAACGCTACTGTATGCCTTACAACTAAATGCGCTAAATACTACAAACCGAAGTGATCACTTTGATGTTAACTAAGCTAATTACATCTAGGTATGCGTGCGCTAATAGCTGCAACGATTTTAAATGTAGCAATAATAATATGTAGCAATGAACGGCCACAATAATTAAATCAAATGGCTCGAAAAATTAATAAAAAGAGGAAAATTAGAATAAAATTATTGAAAGCGTGGCTGTCGATGCTTGATTCATATTATAAAGAGAGAAAATTCAGAGTAATTAGATTAACTGGTCCGATAAACCAGTGAATAAATGAAAATAAAATTAATGAGCTATCTCAGAGCTTGGCGGTCAATGTTTGATTTATATTAAAAAAAGAAAAATTAAGAGCGATTATATGAAACGGATAAACAAACGAATTCATGAAAGATAAAGCTTCTGTACGATATCCAAATCAGGTCGTCGAACGCTGGTGGAGGCGTCGGGCACCTATAGATACCTCAGGTACTGCCACTCGATGGCCCCGGGGAAAACTAGCCGATGACTCGATAGCTCGAAGTCAAGATTGGCTGATAATTGAACTGTGGCTTACTAATTGAAGTTGTGGCCCGCTAATAAAACGTGTAGCCTGCTAGCAAAAGTGGTAGCCTGGTAGCAAAGGTGGTAGCCTGGTAGTAAAAGGTGGTAGCCTGCTGGTAAAACCCTGAAATAATCCAGTGCGCATTAGACAAAGCCCCCTTACTTTAATAAAAAAACCATAGCCCCCCTTGCATACATATATCTTATTTATAAAACAAATTCTCCCAGAAAAAAACATGGACTTGCAATGACCATCAGCAAATAAAAGAAGTACTATCGTACAGACAACTTAAATAAAAAAAGATAGGTATGAATCACCCCTAAAAGAAGATATGAACTTCTCCATCAAAATTAAAGTTACACTAAAATAAAAATTCGGATTCGATAAAATGGAGTAGATAAGACAATATATGGGACGCAAAGCAAATGGTGAACTATGCACAAAAAAGGTTAACCAGATAAAGCAATTAAATCATTAATTTCGGCAAAAAACTGTATCAATATTTATCTCGATCGTGTGTGAGGGTTATGGAAAATTCGACGGTCTCGGTCTTATACGACCAACATGGAAAGCCGCTAGAAATAAGGGAAAAAACCATTAGCGTCATGGGGTCGTCCGCATGCTTCACAAACAATAGGGGAAAAAATAATTCCAGAGAAAATGCTTACCTAGTACAGTATATAGATCCCGAAAATCGGTCGTGTCAAAACACCAAGAGATACCATAGTATATCCCCAATAAATGGGCGGAATTAAATCACAAACTAAATGTGGAGTCTCTGAGACTGCACTCATGGCAAACCTTCTTCTCGCCTTGAAAGGTAATCTTAGAAGAACTCTCGATTGGTTTCCGTCAATTTGCCTTTCTCCTTCTACGCGATTAAAAAAAACTACGTCGGGTCAAGAAGTAGTAATGGGCTGAAACATGCCAAGTGATTTCGATACAAGGAATAATTCTAAGATAATAAACGACTGAGTGCTCGTTTATTATGAGGGTAACATGACGGCGGAAGCCACAAGTAATGCATTGAAATCAAGTGATTCAAGAAATACCAGAGAATATTCCCTAACAAAACGATAAACTTGTAATAATTTAAATCAACAGCTGGCATTTATAAGAAATAGTACATTCCTATTACTCGGGACTAACAATCGAATGTTACAAAAAGTGCAGCAGCCGGGTGGAAAGATAAAAGCAGAGGTTCCAAAACGATCTAACGAACTTAGAAATGATCGGCCGATGATTGGAATTCAGCCACCAAGGGGTTCCCAAAAAGTTATGAAATATTCAAACCGACAATAAAACATGAATCGACGAGTTTAATGCAGCGTACAGACGGGCTTTATTAACAGAATTCTTAAAAATATAAATCGGATCGCTGACCGTTCTACAGTAATGTAATATAAATCAAGCCAAGCTATCCTAATAACAATGTGCTTCGCTTATCAACTAAAATAAATATAGTCACAACGTGTTATAAATGCCAACACAAATATATCGTTAAACCATGCTTAGAATAGAGTTAATTTACATTAAGAAAGGCCGCAATTTCAAGCGAATTCTTAGCTAATTAAATCAATAAATTTAGAATTAACAAATCTATGAGTGCAAAATACAACATCTGTTTTTCCTAAATGCGGCGTATAAATAAAATTCTAAAATATTTGACACTGGCAAAATCGGACTGTTATACAGCTGCCGAAATGTATGACATAATAATAATATGGACAAATAAAAAATTAGCTGTGATGCGTACAAAATATAAACGTCAAGCCAAACCTGAACTTGCAGATATTACTTTCAACGAATTACAAGCTTTTCTAGGATTACATTTTTGTACTGCCATATTTAAATTTAATGATGAGGATATTAGAAGTATGTTTGCCACGAATGGTAGAGACCGAGTTATATTTCGAGCTATAGTGGCATTGCGATTTGATAACCCTGAAGACAGGGATACACGATAGAACGACAATCCAACAGCTGCAATTAGTGAACTATTTGATAAATTCATTGAAAATGCCAAAAATTCCTATATAATCGGGGCCACAGCTTGCGTAGATGAAATTTTCGTTGGATTCAGAGGAAGATGCAAATTTAAAATTTGTATTCCGTCTAAACCAGAAAAAATTATGGTTTTGACAGGACAGATGTACGAACACAGTATCTATATAACTCTTACATTTATGCAGGCAAAGACAGTGACGGTCGCGGATTATCAAATGAGGAAAAGAAGGTAAATAAGCCATCTCAATCAGTTGTCAGACCTGCCAAACCGTTGTACAAGTCAAATAGAAATATAACAGCAGACAACTGGTTTTCGTCTATAGAGCTCGCTAATCATCTATTAAAAAATCAGCTTACATTTGTTGGAACCGATGTTGGAACGCTTAAAAAAAATAAGAAAGAATTTCCTCCCGAGTTACAGCCTAGAAAAGACCGTAAAGTGGGGGATACGATTTACGGATTTACAAAAAATCTGACAATTGTTTCGCGTACAACTCAATGCATCATTATGATCCAGAGACTGAGAAACCCGAAATAAATATGTTTTAAAACTGCACAAAAGGTGGAGTGGATGCAATGGACGAAATATGTGCTAAATATACATGCAGTTGTCGCACTAGGAGTTGGTCTATGGCAATTTTTTATAAACTTTTGAACATTAGTAATGTAAACTCGTATATAATGTACTCTTCATTTCCGGGATATGACATGAATCGTTTGAGTTTTGTTAAGAAATTAGCAGTTGGTAAAAAATCATTTACGCGATAGATTAGAAAAACTGCAGACAAATAGGGAACTTAATCTTAATTCGCCGTGTTTTGCATATGCCGGAAGACGCACAGCCAATGCATGAAGAACGTCTTCAACAGAAAATATTGTTATATGTCCCTATAAATTAAAAAGAAAAACGGCGTACACTTGCATAAAATGCAGTAAACCTATTTGCCTGCAATGCTCTCGAAAATTGTATTAATTATTGTTGTTCTAACCGAGAATAATAGGCATATAAAAAAGGTATTCTAATATTACCTGCAGGTTTTTTTACTACTTGCGTTTAGAATTTTTTTTATTTTTTTTTCACTTTGTGATCATTAGATTTAAAGTTTTTTATTGCAAATTGTTGTTTTTTTATTTTCAAAAGAATTTGTGTGCAAGTATTAGTACGATGTTCGAAAAATCTTAAAAACTAACGGATTTTTCATATTGTTCATTTATGTACTTTTTTTTAATATTTAACATATATGTTGTAATACATGCTTTTAGGACACCTTGTACATTATTTATTGACAAAAAATATGATGTACTGTCGGACTGATACAGTTCGACGGCTGAGGGGCAGAGGAGGAAAACCCTACAAAAACAGGTGGCGGCGAAGGCCGTCAGTAGCAGTAGTTTTGTTAACTGTTTTGATAGGGGCTGAGTGAAATCAAAATTTTTTATCGCATTCCTTTCGAAACGTATTACCCGTGCTGTTGACTATAAACGTTTAATTTTTTTATCACGACACATTCCTTAATAGGAGTCTGTCAGACTCCCAGTCCGCATCAGTGTAACAATACTAAGTGTCCGTAGTTAAGGGTTAAACGCCAGATATCGAGTCTCTACTGATATGTCAAATAGATTAACTCTTAACTAAAGTGCTTCGTATCAAATAAACCGGTCTTTCAGAAATCCTTCAAGCTTCTGTCATCCGCTAAATTTCCAGTCTATTAATCGGGATTGGAAATGGAATACACTCTTTATTTTAATAAAAAGATACCTGCCTTATTTTGGCATTTTAAAAAGTTGAAATTTGCAGAGATTTGCTTAGTATATTTTTAGTGTTGTTTACCGTTAAAATGGATAATAGTGAAATAGATAAAACTGTAAGTGTTTCCTGTTTTTGTTTGCTGCCCGAAAAGTTGAAAAACGCTAAGCGGCTTATAAATCATTTAAAGAATGAAGTCAGCAAATATGGACACCAAAATATTCGAAGTTGAGTTTTTTGAAACGGAAGAACTACAACTACAAACATCCTAGAAAGTCAAACGTTTTTATTGAGAATATAGTCGACGTAAATTAGCAATAACAATGCCATCTAAGAGAAATAATTTATAAAGTTTTGAAAATTTGGGTACAGAGTCTTAATAGACATCCAATTATAGATCAAAAGAGTTCCCACCCCTCAGGAGGCTGCTTCATCCCCTTTTGCTTCAAAAACCACCCCCTAATGGTACCTCCTGCTAGTTTTTTAAATTTTTCTCGAAAACTGTTACCCTGACGAGAAAAATTAATAGAACTTAAATAACTGTTTATAAAATTCTTCATCATTTATGTTCTATACTTTTTTTACCTATTGTATATAATAATCTCAGAAATGATGTTTGAAGTTGGTTAATGCTAGATGGGCGGTTTTCATTTATTAATGTTATATTTAAGCGCCATCGGTTATGTTATGAACAACAGCGGACTGTCAGATTTGTGGTCTATAGTTTACGGAGCAGCATCAGTACCTCACATGGTTTCTCGACATGCATATGCTCGAGCTATAAGAGCACATTTGCTAACATATTCAGCTCTCTCTATGATAATGCTTGAAGAGATGCCAATAGACGAGGTTGAAAAAAATTACCTGCAACAACTACTTATAATTTTTTCTGAAAATCCAACTTCTTTTACCACAATTGAAAATGATCCAGTCTTTGAGAAAGTTAAACTTTACCTGTCATCCCATATCAATCTTTTACGAGAGCGAGGCAAAACCGCTCAGTTATGGTTACATTATCATGAGATGGTAACAATTGCAGTGCATTTCAATTAAGCTGAACGGATGGGAAATTGGAAACTGCATCTAGATTGTGTAAGAGCTATGCTGCCAATTTTCCATGCAAGTGGGCATTTTCCTTACGCCAAGTCATGTCCACTATATCTTCAAGATATGGACTCTCTGGAACAGAAGATGACATCCAAAGAATACCACCAATTTACAAGCGAAGGTTTTTTTACAATTAGACGCTCTGAAAAGCACTGGTGTGGCGTATGGTCAGATATGACTACGTTTGCTCGATAGTCATGTAAAATATGAAGAGCGTTGGTGGTATTACCCATGGAAGCAATGTAAGTGAAAGCGTGTTAAACAAATGGATTTACGGATTACCTGTTGCCCATCACGTGTGTGATAATATGGAACAATTTTGCGGAACCGAAAGCTACGGCACTTACCAACACGTTGAGCTAGGAGACGCAAGAATTAAAAAGGATGAAGAATGCGTTAAAAAATTTAAAGTAGGGCTAGGACATCATTCTCCATTTGTAAGGTCAGACAATTTAATTTCTTTATCAAGTGGGCTTGTTGCCGATGACTCAGTTAATTGTTATAAATCAAGAGAAATTGGCAAGAAATCCCTGAATAAATTGCTTACCGAGGCAACATTTGGAGGTTTGAAATTGAAACAAGCAGAAATGGCCAAGTCTATGTCTACAGCCAACAATTCAGTGAAAATAAGAGACGATATAATTCTGATTGATACTAAGCAATTGTTGCAGAGAATACTTTGTACAATACACTCACCCCAAGAATTAGAGTTGTGTTTTACGCATGAACCTTCGACGATACCCCTCTTATTGTTTAACGACAACGGCTTGATGAGAAAAACAAAAAAATCGTCCCTATATGACATTTTTAATTCCGTTCCAGAACGTCCTATTAATCCCGGTGAACGTTCATATATTGTAGATGGTGGCAATTTAATTCATCGAGTGAATTGAAATCTACACTGCATATATTAATTTCATTAAAAAACGGTACGGTCAACGAGCAATCGTAGTATTTGACGGTTATTCTGAAAATATCGAGAGTACGAAAGGCATTGAACGACAACAAAGACTTTTAAAACAAATATCTCCAGAAATAATCTTTAACGATAAGACGCTTGTTCCTGATTCACAGAAAAATGTACTCAGAAATCTGGCGAATAAACAACGTTTAATTAATCAACTGGCAGAAAAATTGGAATGTGCCGGTATCCAAGCTCTTTTTGCAATAGATGATGCAGATACTCTAATTATCCAAACTGCTATTAAGGAAGCTTATAATAATCCCACAGTAGTCGCCGTGGGACAGGATGTTGACCTTCTCATACCCATAATTGCTCTTTGTCCTTTTGATAAAGATATTCGATATCTAAGAGATGTTCAAGGAAGCATCAAGGGAAGGGTATATAGTTCACTTGATATTCAGAACTCGGAAGTCCTTCATAACTGTAAAAATAATATATTATTTGCTCACGCATTCAGTGAATGTGATACGACGTCGACATTTTTTGGCAAAGCAAAAGTACAAACTATAAACTTGATAAATACTAGAAGGAACTTGGAAGATGCTTTGAATATATTTAATAATCCATCATCGATGAAGCCTGACATTGTACGAGCTGGAGAAAAAATCACACTAGGTTTATACATACGTACTGTTACATCGTTAAACCAATTAGATTCATTTCATTTAATAAATTCGTTTTCCAACAAATTCATTCCTGGCGTGGAGAAATTTTGAAGCCTAATGAATGGTGTTTTAAAACAATCAGGCAAATTTTGGTGCCAATTCCTACAACTGAGATGTCAGCTCCTACTTCTATTCTTAACTTAATATCTTCCAGTTGTAAAAAGGGTTGCGGAAAACGATGCGGTGGTGCTAAGGTTGGATTAAAGTGTTCAACGATGTGCTCCAATTGTCATGGACAAGGAGGTCTTAGTTCAGTGGTAGAGGAAGAATTACCTGAAGATATTCCAATCATGGAATAAACAGCGGTTAGTTTTTGATGGATTAGGCCTCATGAGGAAACCACTTAAAAAAAACGCGCCGGGGGCTCTACCTCAGCGGTGGTGTGGAAACGGGCTAGAATATAAAATATCGCTTTATCTGTTTTTGCGCGACTTCAGTGTTCAACCCATATTTGTGAAATTACGGCTCGACATAGGGAAAAATTGTATAGGACATAAACGATGTACAATTTTATAGCGAATAGTTTAGGTTCTATCCATATTTATCATCAGAGTAACAGTTTTCGAGATAAATTAAAAAACTAACAGGAGAACATTAGAGGGTGGTTTCTTAAGCTAAAGGCGATGAAACACCCTCCTGTGAGGTGGGAACTCTTTTGATCTATATTCACTTGTATATAAGGAGTTCGTACCCAAATTTTTAAATTTTTATAAATTATTTCTCTTGAAAAATCTAATTTACGTCGACTAATAGATAAATAAATCCATGACTGAGTTTCCCGATAGTACCTACCTGTCCATGTAATGATAATGGAAATTGCACGGCCATACGCTCGATTGAATTATGTGCAAGGAAATTACAAAATAACATTATTGTCCTCGATTCCAAAACTTGATTTGCTGTTAAGTACAGGGTGGCTCGAATTCGTGTCTATGTATGGGGAACTCGAAAACCGTAAGAGATACAGTGTCGGTCAAATTAAGGCAAAATTGCGCATTTAGGTGCCTGACAATATGCCGTTTAGAAAGTTTTAAAATTCCGAGTAATTCCGGAGATATTCGGAAAAAACCGAAATTTTGAAAAATCGTTTTATTTTTTTCCTGGGCTTATTTAAAAACGGATTTCAAATTGAATTGCACTTTTGCATTGCCACTTTTTCCGCTCTATCCAACGATGGTATCCAGTTTGAAATCCGACGTTTCGTCTTCAAGGGATCATCATCAACTTTCTTTTTTTAAATACGAACTTTAATTTTTTTTATCGTTTTTCAGATGGTATTGGCTTTATTAATATGATTATGTGATTTGATTTATTTTTTTTTATTTATTTATTTTTTTATTTTTATTATTATTTTTTAAATTATATATTTTGCTCTGGCGTAATTTTAAACATTTTAAGATCGGTACTTTTGAAATATTTATATTCTATAAAAATATTTTATTTTGTTTTTTGTATTAAGTGGAAAATTGGAGCGTATTAAAAACAAAAAATAGTAAAATTATTTCTTACGAGTATATTAAATTAAATTATATAAAATCACGCCAAAGCAAAATATATAAAATAAAAATAATAAAAAAATAATAAAAGTTAAAAAAAATAAAAAAAAAATAAAAACACATACTCATATTAATAACGCCAAGACCATCTGAAAAACGATAAAAAAAATTAAAGTTCGTATTTAAAAAAAGAAAGTTGATGATGATCCCTTGAAGACGAAACGTCGGATTTCAAACTGGATATCATGATTGGATAGAGCGGAAAAAGTGGCAATGCAAAAGTGTAATTAGATTTGAAATCCGTTTTTAAATAAGCCCAGGAAAAAAATAAAACGATTTTTCAAAATTTCGGTTTTTTCCGGATATCTCCGTAAATAATCGGAATTTTAAAACTTTCTAAACGGCATATTGTTAGGCACCTAAATGCGCAATTTTGCCTTAATTTGACCGACACTGTATCTCTGACGGTTTTCGAGTTCCCCATACATAGACACGAATTCGAGCCACCCTGTACAGGGCGGCCCGTTTATTATGAGATGACACCTTATCTCAGAATCTACGGGGTGTACCAAAAAAGTTTAATACAAAAGTTGTTTGGATTTACTCAAACTTTTAAAATATTATATTTTTATATATACAGGCTTTTCGTATTTTCGTGGATAAGTATCAACTTCTTTATTTTAAATAGAATACCCTGTATACTAAGGCATTTTTGAATTTCTCGGAAAATTCTAAAAATATTTTTTTTATATATAATATCCTATACCTAGGTCTAACCGTTTTTGGCATATTTTGAATTTTATGTCAAAAATGACGGTTGCAGGTCTAAATATAACTATCAATTTTTCCTATTCAAATCCTTTATTAATTGGCGTTGGTTTCCTTGTAGAAGGGGATCTACTTTAGTGGTTTGTGTTGACATTTTTATAATAAATAAATACAGGTTGATCAAAAACTAACATTAATTTAAATAAAAAATCGCTAGAAGTAATTTATTTCAAATGGAAACCTTCTATTTTTATAATTTTATCTTATTTAACATTAAAAATAAGGGCGACTTTGTGTAAAGTTGTCTATTCGAAACACTTGTAGTTTTTGAAATATTGACAATTTAACATTTTTCTATTGGAAAAATGGTATACGGCTTTTAAGTCTTGGTATTAGTTGGCCATGACGGCGAGGAGTGGCGAAAAAAACAATCGAGCACTACAGAAATGACACTATTTCTTGGGGTCTGACAATACACCGACTTATTACCCCAGCCGGGACAATTTAGTTATTAACCCTTTGTCGGGTGCAGCTGTTCTAGCAGATACAACAGTATTTCTTTTGCATCGTGTATGGTAACCTATAGTGTTGAAATCCCCACCGCATAGTCTCCTATTTTTAGACAGCTATCAATACGTCCTTGGTAATTTGTGTCAGAAGGTTTGATGTGCACGTGGCAAACATATTGATCTCTTGGATGACCTGATTACGTTACAATTTATAAATTATAAATTTCGCATTTTATCATAGAGAAGAACACTACCATTGGCCAGCCTTTTACATTTCTAGACACATTATAGGAGACTACCTATGCGGTGGGGAATTTAGTACTATAGGTCACTTTACACGAGACAAAAGAAAGACTGTTGTATCTGCTAGAACAGCTGCGCCCGACGAGAGGTTAATAACTTAATCATCTCGGCTGTGGTAATAAGTAAGTGTATTGTCAGACCACAAGAAATAGTGTCATTTCTGTAGTGCTCGAATGTTTTTTTTTTCGCCATTCCTCGCCGTCATTGCCAACTAGTAATACAACTTAAAAGCCCTATAGCATTTTTACAATAGAAAAATCTTAAATTGCCAATATTTCAAAAACTACAAGCTTCTCAAATAGACAACCTGATACAAAGTTAATGCTAAATAAAATAATATTATAAAAATAGGGGGTTTCCACTTTGAATTTTTAATGTTACTTTTTGATCACCCTGTATTTATTTATTATAAAAATGCCAATACAAACTACTAAGGTAGGAAACCAACTCCAATTAAATGATAAAGGCTTTCAATAGGAGAAACTGATAGTTATATTTAGATCTGCAAACGTCATTTTTGACATAATATTCAAAATGTGTCAAAAACAGTTAGACTTAAGGTATAGGATATCTATATTATATAAACAAAACAATGTCGGGTTAGTTACACCACTTATAACTCAGGAGCGGCTGAACCGATTTTTATGATATTTGATTAGTTGAATTTGTCTCCGCCAAGAATAGCAAAGTATGCAACATATGGGAAACTTCTTTATTATAGGTTTCTCACAAAATTTTACTCTTTACAAAAGTTGATGCTTGAACCGATTGTTATGATCTTTGATCTGCTGGATTTGTTTCCGCCCAGAATAACTATTAAAATACCGGAAACCGGAAATATATATAAAAAAGAGTCGGGTTAGTTACACCACTTATAACTCAGGAACAGCTGAACCGATTTTTATGATCTTTGATTTGTTGGATTTGTCTCCGCCAAGAATAGCAGAATAACTATTAAAATGTCGGAAATCGGAAAGATATAGTGTGCCCAAAAAGTATGCAACATATGGGAAACATCTTTATTATGGGTTTCTCAGAAAATTTTACTCTTTATAAAAGTTGATGCTTGAACCGATTTTTATGATCTTTGATTTGTTGGATTTGTCTCCGCATTAAATCGGAAATCGGAAATATATATAAAAAAAGTCGGGTTAGTTACACAAGTTATAACTAACTCAAGAACGGCTGTACCAATTTTTATCATCTTTGATTTGTTGGATTTGTCCGCATTAAAATACCGGAAATCGGAAATATATGTAAAACAAAGTCGGATTAGTTACACCACTTATAACTTAAGAACGGCTAAACCGATTTTTATGATTTTTGATTTGTTGGATTTGTCTCTGCCCCGAATACCAATTAAAATATCTGAAAAATTCACAGATAAAAATTATACAGAAAATTAGTTTTTAAATAAATTAGGTTTGGAACTCCGCCATCTTCCGCAATTGACAGCTCACGTCACGTACGCTTATAGCTTTATTGTAATAATTGATGTCCACTGCAAATTAGTGAAATACATAGAAGATACTTGAATCGAAATATAAACAAAAATATAGAGAGTAAATGACAACTTCTGCCAAATCGATTGGTCTCAATCATTCCAGATCGACGAATGCACAATGGCGCCCAAATGAGCATTGGAAGCACTTGACCGAACATTGAAATATCTGCGCAATGACTCGAGCTGTTTTAGATGCGCAATTATTTTACTGTATTTTTGTTCTTTTATTGAATTTTTATTCCCTTTATTATATTATCCTAATAAACTATTGAACTTAAAATCCTAAATTAAGTTAAGCTAAAAGCGTTGATTGAAGAGCGAACTTAAAGTTAACAAGACATTCATTGACTGTTAGGCGGTACGAAGTTCGCCGGGTCAGCTAGTTATATCTAGAATTAACCGTAACTTTGAAACCTCTGGTTAAATTCATAGTTACTCTCATTCGATAGCTTATGAAAGCCTAAGATAGGAATGTGCAAACCGTATTCTTTGATGTTGTGCGGTTTATATTTTAGAGCCTGTCAAAATGCCCGAGTTTCGTCTGTTGGTATTTCGTAAACAGCTAAAGATGTATAGGATATTATATACGAAATGTGTTTAGATTTCTCTAGAGTCTAAAAATGTAGTAATATACAGGGTATTCCATTAAAAAAAAAAGTAACTTTATATTGGTGTTTGATTACTAATAAAAAAATTAAGATGATTACCTACAAGCCGTTAAAAAAATTAGTTCTCTGTATTTAAAAATAACAAAGTTAAGGGGGGTGTCCATTTATAATAAATAACCCTATACTTTGGCCGTCTGGTTGGAAATATTTAATTCTTAATTTGTTATGATTCAACACAGAATCCTAAATCTAAGATTCTTATTTTATCTCGTTACTAGCATTTTACTCAAACGCAAATTTGTGTGCTTAAAAAGTTTTTCCTTTATTTCAGGTGCGTTCTAACTGGGGGCTCAGCTCGGGTATTCTCTTGGTATTTTTATTTGTACATTGTTATTTTTTTTTCCTATTAATCATAGTTTAAAGATATATATTATTATTTTTGCATTGATTATTTTTTTAATTTTATTCTTTCTTTATATATATTTATACATTTTACACTTATTCCTTTATGTGATTAAATAGTTCCTAAATATCCATTTCCATTTCTGTGTATGCCTGACAGACAAACGAAAGTTGCCAAATTGTACAAAAGTTTATTACGCCTACTAATTCTCGTGCCACACGATTGCCAATGAAATCAATATTTACGCATCCAAGTATTTTCTCCGTTCATTATTTTCACCATGTATGAAAAAATGTGTATTAATAGTCCGACACGATTCCACGGCTCACGACTCCAAAAATGCATGAAATAACACATATTCATAACATTAACCTATAAAATAATTGATTATATTCTGACAACAATCGTAAAATGCTAATTTCGGCATTTTTGATAAAACACGTTACGCACTCATGCTTTACTGTCTTTTATGCATGTTTTAGATACTGATAAAAAATGCACCGCTTGAAGTAGAAAAAATTTTTTTAAAAGAAACTCAGAAAAATTAATTCAGTTCAGTTCAGTAAATAATACTTATTAATTAAGTATCTATTAGTGAGCATAAGTATGCAAAATGACTTATGCTATTGAAATGAAAGATATTTATTCCTGTAATTGCATAAGTATATACACGAGATGATTTGGAGGTAATCGGTATAATTTTGGAATATGCTTGAACTCTGTGGCTCTATATAGCTTTTCCCTCCCTAAAACTTGTTTAGCTGTCTCCATTTTACTCACAATGGTACTTTCGATATAGGCTTTAACAGTTTTCACTATCTTTTATCACCAGTGAAAAAGTAAAATGTAGCAGTTACAATAAATGAATAAATAAATCGATGATAAATTAAGAACACAGGAAGAAATATAACCGTAAATTATAAATTCAATAATAAAATGCGACAGGAAAATGCAGGGACTAACCCAAATTAACCCAACAAATCCAACTACTCAAACTAACCATTCACGGACTACCCATTTACGTAAACAGACAATAACATTAGTGATGTTTAACTTTGTTGATTTTATGTTAGATATTCTGGGCTCACGAACACCCGTGTTGGGTAAAGTTACGCGATTGTAGCTGGTATAACTCATCTTTTTGGCATGCAACCAACTGGTCGAGATGCGAGCAACGTGCTCTAAAAGGATCTGGCAGTATGGGGGATCGCAACAGGACCAGCCCAATATTTTTTCTGCGACAGGGAGAGCTCGACGGGCCCAGCCTGGTAAATTAACGATCCTGGACTCACTACTGCTGCAAATTCGGGTTTTCTGTGTGCGGACGATAACTGATATCCTACAGGAAACGCAGTCTTTCTTTTCTACGACAAGGGGAGCACAACGGGCCCTACCTTGTAATTTATTATATGTTTTTCTTTTTACCTGAGACGCATAGTTATCGTACATTTGCCATATAAAGCCAATCGGAATAATTTTAAGATTATCCAGACACAAAATACAACACACGTTAACAATAGGTAACAATACTGCCGGAATTCGTGCAAATGGGCCGTCGTCTACTACTACCCTTTTCTATTCGGGTTCGGCCCTGCATTTTATACCCGTAGTGAAAACTATGCTGTGATTACGCTTATCTGATATTTATAAAAGTATATATTATTATAAAAGTGTATTATTTCTTTAAATCTGACTATTCAATTTTAATCCATTTTACTTTGTTGCAATGTTAACCTGTTATAATGTTTCTACTGTAGTATTTTGATGTTTCTTTTATTTACACTAAAATATTGTGTATTATAACTAAATTGTGTTGCCCACTTTGTGATGAATTTCTAGCTCAGTAGTCATACTTATAACTTATTATTTGGCTCATTCACCAATTTGTAAGAATAGAGCAAAAGTTAATTTATTTAGTTTATTTGAAGGCGTGGATTGAACGATTTCCTTTGGTGATTTAAAATTTATATGATGGCGCTACTTACGATAAATCAAAAAAGGTAAATTAAAAACAACTATATATTAACTATATGGTTAAATTACAACTTATGGTACCATGTGCACTGCAGTTATGAACATAAGATGAAAATTGACTTAAAATTAGATTACAAATGCAATCAAATACAATAATTGATTACTGAGAATTTAGTTAACAAAAATGGTAAAAATGAGAATTGACTTAAAATTAGATTACAAATGCAATTGATCACTGAGAATTTGATTTACCAAAATGATGAAATTGAAATTTGCTTTCGTGTTTGACAAATTTAAAATAAATAAAATCTAGGTCTTTGCAATTCTTTCATATAAGTAACGCGTTACCTACGTTCCCAACTGTTCTTGTATTATCCGCAAACCACGTGATCGTTTGGGACCTCCTGTGGAAACTTCAACTGCCTGTACCTAAGCTTCCTAGCTATAGGTGTGTCCAGGGCTTACCAGTCATTCCAGGAATGGTTCCCAGTTGTCTGCACGTGCCTGCTATCGGATCGACTGTCACCACAATGATCTGCGTGACTGTTGTCTTGTAGGAACGTTGAACGTTTACATGAAAAAAAGAATTGGATGTCTTAGACCGGTGTACACTGCTAATTATAATTATACAAAAGAGTATCCTATGGACCTCAGTCTGATATACAAGGTTTTATTTTAACCAACAACTTGAAAATTCACTGGTTACATAATCAGAACTTAAATTACAATTTAAGTTTAGCAAAAATTATAGATAATTATGATTAAATGACACTATGAATAATTACTGCTACTCAAGGTATTTCTTTTCCTTAATTAGAGATATGAAATTCAAAGAAAATAATGATTGAAATTAGAAATTTAAAAGAAAATTATGGAACTTGTCCAACAGTGGCTCTCGGCAACTTCAAATAGAAAATCACTAAAAAAAAGGAAGAACGAGGTATAACCTCTCTTAAACAAGTCTAATGACTCCAAATAGGTACTTAATTTATTAAGATGGCCGTTGGCACATAAACAATAATCGGACGTAAATTACGTCTCAATTAATCAATGATAAAGATAAGATAATTACTATCTCGCTTTGAGATAGGAACTACGTTTATAGATAAAGAAAAAAATCAACCAGGTAATTTTACACGTGCTTAACCTCTTTAATAAGCAAATGAATACAGATACATCATGGATCAAACGTTGACACGATAAGCAATAATAATTATAGTTTAAAGCAACAAATAATCTGAAAAAGTAATGAAATAAGTCTGAAAATTTACTATAACTAACAATATTGCTACGAAAAACCCAGAGAAATTCTACTATAAATTCAATTTACTACCTTCTAGAGGGAAAGATAAAATCTGCTCTGCGAATCTTCCCAACAATATCGTCAAATCTAAATGAAAATATCTAAATAATGTGTGTGACCGTTTAAAACGATGAAATAATTCCGCTCTCGACAAATTTGGATTAAACCATTATCAAATTGCACGAATTTGACCAATAAGAAACGCAACTATTCACCAAAAGAAAACGGTATTTAACCTTAAGGTCACCAAAAAAAAATTAGAATTGTTGAAATCACAATTACTTAAAAATGCAATACAAAAGCCAAATATATCTAACTGAATTGGAAACAATTTTTAATTATAAATTTAAAGTATGAAAGGATTATTGAAAAATATGCAGAATGAATAAGATATTTTAAGATCAAAAATTATTAGGACTCACCGTGCCGACGTTTTAACACAAGATGAAACGAAATTTTTCCAAACTGTATATTCTACCCATTTAAAATTCAACGTTTTTTTTTTCATTGGCCAGTTCAAAACACGTGACAACCGTTGTAAGAAACACGGCGTCAAGCTAAGCAAGCATTCAAGCATTGCCTATCAATATACTAAACATTGAACTGCCTATCAATGTACTAAACATTGAAAACCATTGACAAATAGGTAGAATAAATGGAGCGGAATAGACAAATATTTCATAACATTATATTTAACATATATTCCGTTACAGTATTTTACTGTACTTTATACCTTTTAATTCTTGCATTTTTATTTATTGTTCTTACATATAGACCGGGAGATAGTGTCAGATTTTTGGATGTAATTTTGGCCAGTAAGCCCTTTGGAGGCTATAATAATACGCATATTCTGATATTCTTATAAAGTGATAAATTGAAGCATCATCCTGGGTTCTTCACATACAGTGTGTTCGAAAAGGAGTGTATTTTTGGGATCTTGAAAATTATAAGGGATAAAAAATTGGTTAAGTGGAAAACGTTCTAAAATATTTAATTGCTAGTTCAATTCTGCTTTGATAATGAATTAATCTTAATGAATTTATAATTCATAATAATGAATTTTATTTATCTTTTTCCATTTTCGACATATTTTAAAAAAACCAAAAAAATTTTTTTTTGATAACTGCTGCTTTTAAGTAATTTTTAAGTTTTTGTTTGTACCTACTATAATTTTTCGACAAAATATAGTACAGAGTTTAACAGTCGTCCTTGTATTACACTGTGTTGTTGTTCTTTAATTGTTCTGTGTTTGTAATGTTCATTGTAATCCGAAATATTATCTATTTTAATCCTGTCATGAGATATGAATGTTAAGTGTACGAGAGAAAAGCACAATTTTGGTAAGTCATGAATTTTTGTTTTTCTTATAACAAGAAATAAAGATTTCTATGGCATGCATATTATGCATTATATATTTTATTAGAAACCCTTTCTGCTATTTCATTTTGTTAACCCGTTTTTTTGTTTTGTGTGTTGTTTATTTATTTATTTATTTGTATGTTATTAAACAAAGGTAGTACTTAAGAAAAGTTTTGTTTTTGGGTTTAAGGCCCTTGTTTTGTTTTTTTTTTATCAAATCGTAAAATCTAGCTAAATATTCTAACTTCCTCTTAACAGAGCCCCGATTAATATAATTCGAAACAATGGCAACAAATAATAATTGGTCCTGACTAATAATCCTAAAAACACCACTTAAATTATACATTTTGGTCACCATATTTACAAGATTTTTGAAAATATCTCGACATCGAAAAAAACTGGAATCATTATTTAAGCAGCACTGAACTGGAAATTAAATAGCATACAACTTTTTCCATTAAATCTATTTTCCAACACTTATAGTTTTCAAGTTCCCAATCGTACAATGAGTGAAGAAAAGTACACTTTATCGCACGCGAGTAGGTAAAATTGTTAACGAACTTATCATTTGCTGAGAAATGCATAAAACTGATGTGCAGTTCTTCATTGAGCAATAATAATTTTGGTTTGTTTGAAAGCCCAGCTAACGGGGCCTGCTAAGAATCGATTTTTATAGAAGGACGTAAAATCCAGTGACTTTGATGTATATTTTTTCTAACATATGAAATTTTATTATAGGAAAATATTCTAAAAAAATTGTCAGAATAACTGCAGCAGATTATTAAGAGAGATAAATATTTACATTTCAATCCAATTATGGACAACCATGTATTAAAAAATGAAATGCACGTTTAAATAAAATAGTTCTTGTGTTAACGCCGCAACTTACAACTGTAGATACACAGGATGTTTCAATATTACATTTACAAACTTAAAGAAGTGATTCCTTAGCTCGAAATGTTTTTTTTTCAGTATTTTTACTTGAAATAATTACCTGACTTACTAGTTAAAATTTGTCACTGTTGTACTTAATATTGAAAAACGAAAATGTTCATACTGACAAATACTGCCCCTTTCTTTAAACCTCTATTTACTTTAAAGGACTTGAAAAACCTTTCTTTTTATTTTTTTGTAAAAATTGCCTCCAGTAAAAATCCACCAAATAAAGTGCAAGACTTGCAAGAGTCTTGGAGCAAGACCAAGACCACATATGCAAGACCAAGACTAACCCGATCTTGGTCTTGGTCTTGCATTTGCTCATCACTACGTAAAAGCCCTAATTGTCGCCAATCTGTCTACAACTTATTACATCTAACGGTATTTCCCGTGCCAGATGTCTTCTTGGCAAAGAGATTTTGTGTTTATGATATTTGCCAGTTTAAAAATATGAGGTTAGTTTTGGATATTCAAGCGTCAGAAGAAGATTTTATTTATCTTTTTCCATTTTCGACATATTTTCAAAAAACCAAAAAAAATATTTTTGATGACTGCTGCTTTTAAGTCATTTTTTAATTTTTGTTTGTACCTACTATAATTTTTCGACAAAATATAGTACAGAGTTTAACAGTCGTCCTTGTATTACGCTGTGTTGTTGTTCTTTAATTGTTCTTTGTTTGTAACGTTCATTGTAATCCGCAATATTATCTATTTTAATCCTGTCATGAGATATGAATGTTAAGTGTACGAGAGAAAAGCACAATTTTGGTAAGTCATGAATTTTTGTTTTTCTTATAACAAGAAATAAAGATTCCTATGGCATGCACATTATGCATTATATATTTTATCATTAGAAACCCTTTCTGTTATTTAATTTTGTTAACCCGTTTTTTTGTTTTGTGTGTTTTTTATTTATTTGTATGTTATTAAACAAAGGTAGTACTTAAGAAAAGTTTTGGTTTTGGGCTTAAGGCCCTTGTTTTGTTTTTTTATCAAATTGTAAAATGGAACTAAATATTCTAACATCTTCTTAACAGAGGATGATGAGTTAATATAATTCGAAACGTTGGCAAGAAATAATAATTGGTTTTCCTGATACCTGACTAATAATCCTAAAAACACCACTTAAATTATACATTTTGGTCACCATCTATACTGGTTTTTTGAAAATATCTTGACATCGAAAAAAGATGCATTGATTATTTAAGCCGCCCTGAACTAGAAATTAAATAACATACAACTTTTTCCATTAAACCTATTTTCCAGCACTTATAGTTTTCAAGTTCCCAATCGTACAATGAGTGAAGAAAAGTACACTTTATCGATTAGGTAAAATTTTTAACGAACTTATCATTTGCTGAGAAATGCATAAAACTGATGTACAGTTCTTCATTGAGCAATAATAATTTTGGTTTATTTCAAAGCCCAGCTAACGGGCCTGCTAAGAATCGATTTTTATAGAAGGACGTAAAATCCAGTGACTTTGATGTATATTTTTTTCACACATATGAAATTTTATTATATGAAAATATTTAAAAAAAAATTGTCAGAATAACTGCAGCAGATTATCAAGAGAGATAAATATTTACATTTCAATCCAATTATGGACAACCATGTATTAAAAAATTAAATGCACGTTTGAATAAAATAGTTCTTGTGTTAACGCCGCAATTTACAACTGTAGATACACAAGATGTTTCAATATTACATGGACAAATTTAAAATTTGAGTATTTTTACTTAACTAGCTAAAATTTGTCGCTGTTGTACTTAATATTGAAAAACAAAAATTTTCATACTGACAAATACTGCCCCTTTCTTTAAACCTTTATATACTTTAAAGGACTTGAAAACCCTTTCTTTTTATTTTTTTGTAAAAATTGCCTCCAGTAAAAATCTACCAAATAAAGTGCAAGACTTGCAAGAGTCTTGTAGCAAGACTAAGACCACGTATGCGAGACCAAGACTAACCCGGTCTTGGTCTTGGTCTTGCATTTGCTCATCACTACGTAAAAGCCCTAATTGTAGCCAATCTGTCTACAACTTATTACATATAACGGTATTTCCCGTGCCAGATGTCTTCTTGGCAAAGAGATTTTGTGTTTATGTAATTTGCCAATTTAAACATATGAGGGTAGTTTTGGATATTCAAGCGTTCAAAGATGAAAATAATAGGTTTCTACCTAAGGAATTGGCTGTCTATGATGGAAAAAAAAATTAGTCATTATGTTTTCAAACAACCCTTTTCCTTGAATTCTATTTCTCTTGAAGCTCACAAGCAAGCTGTCTGGTTAATGAAAAATTACCACTTCATTAATTGGAATATCGGTTATACCCCACTTCACCACTTTTCATCAATTGTACAAAAATTGACTGAAGAAGCACAATTTGTTTATGTTAAAGGAAACGAAAAAGCAGATTACATAAGAAAATATTCCATCAGCAAACCAGTAATTGAATTAGATGAACAACCAATTTTAATTTCTTCAACACCTAACTATGTCTGAATTGACTCTCTTGATTATTCGATTTCTTAATTTGAGTTCTTCCATAGAACACTTTAACTTTGAAATGAAGAAATACATATAGAACTGCTGGTTTTATTAAGCTTATTTAAGCGGGGATGGGAAAAGTCAGGGTAAGAGGCAAGGTCAACATATATGAGAACTTATTTCATGATGAGAGTGCCTCCTCCTCATATGCCAAAGAGCAATCATTCAGTCACCATCTATATGTGCGCTTTTGAATGTATTTTATATGTTTAATAATTTTTTTATAAATGAATACAAAATAAATAATTTTAATTAACTTTGTTTTATTAAACCATTTTGTTTCCTAATATACACATACGTTCTTATAATGTAATTTTAACATATTGAGTTCTAATACAAACTTTACTATGTCTTTGATTTTTAGGAACTCGCTGCACACTTGAACACCCTTTTTACAATACTCAGCATCTTGCATATAGTTCTCATACCACAATATATCTTGAACTTCAAAGTCATTACCCGCAAGAGCATAAAACCGCGAACAGGCTTCGGACATAAGAAAGTTTTCATACATTTCTATTGCAAAGTCCTCCATTTTACACTTACACTTCTGCTTGAAGTTCTCTCAATTATTCCTCTTCTAATTTTATCACATCTAATACGGATGGATCTTCTATATATTTTTTCAAACTAACCACTTCAACAAAAAATCCTAATTGTTTCAGTTGAACTAAAAACTGCAATACATCAAAATTTTCAAAATATTGAGCACAAGCGGACGCACCTTTGGCATAATATTCAGCAACCTCACAATAAAAGTAAACATATTCTGGTCTGCTGTGCATAGCTTTATCATAATTAACTAAGGTTAATTGGCTAAATTCTTCTTGGAACCTTTTCACAGACTCGTTCATAACTGCTAATGTATAGAACTGAATGATCCTAAGTGGCAATGTTTCTTCTAAACACAAAATTTCCTCTTATTTCTCACATTTATGTTCTGGGAATGATATTAACTACTTCATCATCATCATCAATATTATCATCATATATAATAGTTTCAAAAATATCTATAATTGATTAAGTTTCTTTCACAACAAATCTTTCTTGGTTAGTAAATTTGTGATTACAAGAACTTGGTGTGCAAATTTTTACTTTTTGCAATGGATTAAAACAAATAGGACATTCCTCTTCCAAGTGCACTTCACTTTTTTTTTTAAACTAATTATTTCTGAACTGACTATGTCTGAATTGACTCTCTTGATTATTCGATTTCTTAGTTTGAACACTTTAACTTTGAAATGAAGAAATACATATAGAACTGCTGGTTTTATTAAGCTTAGTTAAGCGGGGATGGGAAAAGTCAGGGTCAGGAGCAAGGTCAGCATATATGAGAACTTATTTCATGATGAGAGTGCCTCCTCCTCATATACCAAAGAGTGAGTCCTTCTTTGCGATATAACGTAATCCGTTGTTTTTATGGGTTCCCAACTGCCTTAATTTTGATTTCATTTAAACTTGAAATCTGTACTTATTGATTATATAACACACAAATTAGAGCCATGTTGCGTTATATGAAGAGATTTTAACGATTTACGTCCGGGGAAGCCATATAGAGACACGTATAAGGTTAGAGAGGTACTCGCGGAATCGCGGACCGTTAAACCATGAACTATGAAATTAGTGACCCCTGTATCAGTCCGGAGAGCACAATTTCACCGTGATGAAACTCTTCACGACCCCGCAAGAATCTGTCAGACTCTTTAGTTACCTAAGCTTTGAAATCTAGAATATTTGCGGCGCGCTTCGCGTCGTACTTTTATATGATTCTGGGCTCGAGCACCTGTGCTGTAACCCTTACCGCGTCTCCCTTATATGCATTTAGCAGATTTATTCATGGCAATGATTTAAATTCGGGTTATTTTTGTATCGTTCTTTAATTAGGCAATGTAGAATGAAATAATAAGTAGTAAAATAAATTAGGCTTAAGAAAAATTTGAAAATAAAAAAAATGTAGGATGGGGCTGGGTTATTTCACTACTAAGAACCAAACCGAACCTTCCGCCGTCAAGAGCAATTTACGCTAGATTTGATAGCAATATCTCAAATGAATCGAAAGTTACAGTACAAACATACACATACAACTGATGTTTTAGAATATTTTTTGACATTTCATTAAAAACAATTAAAGTTGCTTGATTGCATTTTTCTGCGATTTTTGCCCTCGTAGATGTGTACAATTCCATTTATTTTCGATTGCATAGGTACCCTGAGTGTTTTTGAACGTGACCTTATGGAGAGGGAAAGTCTACGAATTATTCGTTGAATAAATAATAGTGTAAATAAAATATAAAGAAAACGTTTGGGCGTGAACTTCACGCGCGATATAAGTGAAACTTCTTCCTGAATAGCTATAGATACAGATAAATTATTAGAAATATTAGTATGCCGTCTCCCCTTCCGGTTGTTCCCACTAACGCATACGTAGATGCTATATAGGCAACGCTACGCATCAATTTCCCCTTCTGCCGGCCCGGCCGTCTTCTAATCAAGCGTGTGCGTTGACGCACTCTTCGAACTCTCCTCACGCGATCGGAATTCTCGTAACGCTCTAAAATTGACACACTCTCAGCAAAAAAGTTTCACTTTAATAAACGAAGAGATCCTAAGAACCAAAAAGTTGTGAAGGCGACACATCAGCGCCTTGCGTTACGAGCCGCCATTGCCTTCAGACCCATTCTTACCACATATGCATAATGACAATGTTTGTTACCTCCTGAGAAATTAAGAGGTAAAGTTTAAGATCTTAGAATTATTTCTAAATATATTTCAGTGTGTGTTGGAAATATGATTTATTTAGTTCGGCCATAATGTATACACATTCACCCGAATTGAAGGATTGGTAAAATATTAAGTAGACATGGAGGTATGAGTTAATATTCAATGGGATTTTCCACTGGGCGTTCATTACTAAATACAGGGTATCCGGTAATTTCATTCATATAATTTAAGGGGTGATTAATTAAAAGTAAAAAAAGTCCAATGAGGATAGATTTGCAAATCATCCCTAAGGGTATTACGGTAGTTCAGAGATGGCATCCAAGAACGGGTTTTGAATTTATTATTTTTTAAATTTTTTCTCGATTTTCATTAGTAGATGAACCGTGAGCATAACTGACGCATTTTCACTTTAAGCTTAGTGCCACTTAATGCTCTTATTTAAATACAATTAATTAAGAGATTGTGCATAATTTCATTTAGATCTGTTTTCCCTCAAAAATTAGTAGTCCGACAGATTTTGAAAATAACACCATTTTTGTGTAATAAATACTGCTAAATCATATTTTCTGTATAAAGATAATGCGGTGTTAGAAAAAACAGGGGTGATTAAACGCGGTTTCCTGCTATCGGTACGCACCGCCCCTGGCTAGGACTTCAACCAACTAATGAACTAATAACTTTATAATTTTGCTTCTGTTGATAGCAGTTCATGCCGAAACTCATACCGACGACACTTCAAACGGCTCCAGAAAGATATAGCAAATATTCGTTCTCGGGCGCCATCTTTGTAACGCCATATCATCATCCTAAGGACTGATTTGCGGACCTATTTTCATTAGATTTTTTTCATATTTTCAAACCTAGAATCTCACCTTACATTAATCGAATAGAATTCCCGAATAATCTGTATAAATAAACGTTGAAGACAAAATAAATCGAAAACCGTTCCTAATACAACTGATTAAACTTTCTTAATTTCCCTAGTTTTCAACCAACTTACACAAATACTATTCTGGGGCTTATTAAGTTTATAAATGCAGTTTAAATTGCACATGGTTGGCTGGCTTTGACAATAACGGGCTACTGACTTGAAAATTCAGTGCTTCCATTGAGGTTTTCAAGAATTGAACAAGTTAGATTTATCCGCGTATTTAACCGTTTATTAGTTGTTTGCCGCAAAATAACCTTTCTATTTTATTACCCTACGCCTTTTAAACATTTGAATTATCCTACTAATGAACAAGTGGTATTTTATACTATAACCGAGTCCAAATATATGTATGCCCTATACAATAATTTTAATTCTCTTGAGATCATGAATAAAAATTCTGGAATGAGAATTAAGATAAGATAGTTTCGAAGAACACGGTGGTTGAAGCAGAGGCTCGGGTAGAGATCTATCCACAACATTAATCAACTATGGTGCAAAAAACAGTTGAATATCGCCAACTCATCAGCCAGCGTAGTCTAAAAACACTTTGTGCGACGAGCGTT
>MU186955.1:59361-81628 GCA_016904865.1 Pissodes strobi
ATATATGTATGTATATTTATTATATAAATAAGTGAATCATTGAGGACAAGTAGCTTTGTTATTCTTAACATGAAAACAATTCATATCTCTCTTCGCCACTTCGCATAAACCAATTACTTTAAGCAGATATGAAAATAGGTAATAAATCTAGCACATGAATAATAAATTAGTTTCTTGTGTTACGCCAGGTTAGCTATAATTACTTATAATTCAATGCGAATTTCCCATCAATGTTTCCGGTACTGTTCCGTGTTTCATGATATTTAAATAATGAAGATAATATAATGGAATATTGCATAATAATTTCTATTTCTTTTCTCGCGTCTCGCCTTATTGCTTTATTTGAAGGAATAATAGAAGCTATTACTGGTTCTGAGGAAGATATTCCTTGTGCTTGTCAGTGTCACGACAGCGACTGATAAAAGTATTCAGAAATAAAATTGAAAAGAAATCATTCGTCCTACTTTAGGAGTGCAAATGATAAAAGATAATTTATGCTTTATGCCGATTCCTATCGCGGTGTATTTTCAAGTACTCCGACGTGGGGAACGCATTAAGTCGTTTTTTTTTTAACAAATTGGATGACCATAATTCACCAGCATTGGGGAAAGATTCATTTCGTTTGAAAACGTATGTACCTAGTTCTGTTTTGAATGTTGCACACTTTGAGCTCCACTCGTCATAAGACCCTAGGCCGGTAGAAACCCTGCTTACACATCAACTAGATTATGTTATGTGTAATTTAATGCGTACATATCCAACATGTCATGCTAGCATTTTATCATTAATGTATCAATGATTACCCTGTGTAATTGAGCAAATCCATTACCTTCGATAATCTGTAGAATGTTTATTATTTTCCCATTATCTAGTTTGACTTACAGTTATGACCGGCCTTTAATAGCGGCTGAATTTGAAAGTTCATTATCCTATCGCTGCGATGATGACGTCAGAAATTAAAAATATTGTGCACTCGTAAATACACGGAATGGACAGTTTAAAGATAGAGAGAAATAGATGGAGTTTATGTTAAAAATTTTGTCTTATCTTGGTTTATTATGCATCCAGTATTTTCAGTTTTTTCGATTAAACTTCAACTACCAGTAAACGACGTGTCTTTATGTAAAATATGCCTTATTTATGACCTCTGATAACTATCATTTCACTGAATTAGTATTCTCAAAGCCATACAATGATAATATGAATAATAAAACTAGACAAAATTGGGGAGATATTTTGATATATTTCCCGTTTTGTCACGAGTGGACAGCTTATACTCTGCTACTCTTGATTCGCACGTAATAGAGGGACATGTGTTTTGTTTTGTTTGCATGTTCAACAAGTCAGCAGCAGACGTTTGTTGTATTTTATGTTAAAAATTATAGATTAAAGAAATTTTTTTGTAATTTCGTTATATAATCCCAAATTATAACTCACTACTGCTTGTATTCTAGATAGAACTACTGCTAAAAACTGATTTGAAATTGGACGCGTTGTTGTTATTCAATTTAAAGATAAAAATACTCGGTAGATGGCGCTGAACGACAGATTGCTATCAAATTAGGAATTACCAAATAAATAAACTACAATCAGATGTATACCTTGAAATTCGGTCGACACCAGTCTTCATAATAGCTCAACCAGCACCATCTGAAACCAAACACCTAGGCTAGCTCGGCTCAGGGTGGTTCGAATTTTAACTTTTTCCACTATCAAGTTCCAAAATGATGTACCTGGATATGGAATTAAATCAAAATAGGTTAAAGTCCAAATCGGGGTTGGACGCCACCAAGTTTACTTTTGTTGGCAAGTCCTATCATTGTTTATACGGACACAGTAAAAAAAAACTTGGAACTAAAAGAATCGGAGTACAAACTCAAATATCTAATTAAGTAAATAATTACCTTCGAAGTCTACGCTATACCTGCACAGTTCCATTCAAGATCTAGATTATCAGATTCACACAAAATAATACCAGATGTGAGGCCAATACTTTTATTCTGGAGTAAAAATAAGAGCAAGCTCCTCTAGCCTTATGCGAGAATTCCTATTTACAAATACTGTCTAACTAGACTTGTCAACCTAGATTGTCAGGTTGGCAAGTCTAGTTTATTTAGAATTTTCGAAAAGGTATCAGAAAACGGTATTAAAATTTAGAAAATTCGCATCTTCGTAACGCTCTGCTGTAACCTGCAACCTAGACGGTGATAAAAATTTCCGGACTTTATCACATAAACTATTCTAAGTTAATTCAACTCGGTTAGAATAGCCTTTCCATAAGCCCGCGTTGCAAGCTTCAAACAGAAACCGTATCCCTCAAAATGATATGTTACGTTATAATATCAATGCCATAATAAAGAAAAAAGAATTAGAATGAATAAACTTCCTCGGTTATAATAATATACTCTAGAGATTATCCATAAATCTAGTACTTATATAAATTTAACGCAAGAATTATTAATTTGGCCATAAAATGCAACGAATTCTGTTTAAAATTATTGTTTCTTTTTCTTGAGGAAAATGCTATGTTTTTTTTAGTTCAAATTCATATGATCTTACAGCAAGAATCTTTCAATTTGCGATAATAAATAATGATTTTTGTTCAAACTCATCAAGAGTTTATTTTAAAATTATGCGCTTTAAAATAAAATGCCAATGATTATTGTCCTAAAATAAAGGGCTTTTGTTATAAAACCAGCAAGTTTTCAATCTAAAATCGTATGATTGCTGTATTCTTGTTTTAAAATATTGCGTTCTCAAGTGAAAGAATTATCGTTTTTCTTTAAATCGAAGACGGACTTGGGCCGAAATAATACGATCTTGGTACAAACTCCCTGAGGATCTTTTAAAAAGGAGTAGTTCGTATTAAATTCTTAAAATGGACAAAATTTAAATTTTAAAATAATTAATTTTTTTTCCTCAGAATAGTGAACTCCTTAACATAACATTGCTGGTTTTCAAATGATGTTAGATAAAATTATAATGTGTTAAGGTAAAAAAAAATAATTGGTTAAAATCTAATTAAAAATTAAAATTTAAATATCCATAACAACCTCTTGTAGCTTCTTATAATATCCTTGAGAGAAGACTTGCACGAGCCTTAAAAAAACAAATATATTCATACAATCTTCTTTATATATTTAAAACATATAAGATATGAAATATTGGTATTATTAAACAAATAATAGTGATATTGGTGATTAAGTTACAAATAATCACATCAGTACAAAGATAATGAAATAATAATGATGTAAGACTAACCCCAAGGGCTAAGTACATATATGCTACTAGCAAAACCATAAATCTTATAAAAAATCAGCATTTAGCCAGGCCACTAAAAATTCCTTGATCGTTGCATAGCCAGATATTTTCCTTACAGGCAGAGACTTTTTCCAATATTCCAACACGTCATCCAGTAGCTCCTGATGGTTTCCTGTTTGCCAAATATGACTATCTTTGGCATATTATGTTACATCTAAAAAAAATATACAAAAATCATTTATAAGGTTCGCAAAATGTTTTTGAAATACAGGTTTTTACAGTGCAATTTTTAACCATTTTGCAAATCAAATTTAACTAACCAACTCACCCCTTGGCTTTTTTTTTTTTTATGGCAGTGGCACACGCACTAAAGGGAGACCCTATGGCGCTTGATGAGTGGTGTGTGTGCGAAGATGTTGATTGACACGGCTCTTGAATATTTGTAAGTTGTAATTAGTGGGAAACAGATGTCCTGGGAGTGAGTTCCACAGTGATGCAGTGCGCCAGACAAAGGAGTTCTTGTAAAGCGATGTTCTAGGTGTTTCCAGTTGTACGACGAACTGATGCGCTCTTGCCGCCTGTCGTGACTGTCTGACAGGAGCTGCCAGAGGCGGGATGAGGCGGACCAAATCCTGGGAACATCTGCCGTGAAAGTATCTGTAAAACAGAGATATCTCGGCTACATGTCTGCGGTGTTCCAGACTATCTAGATTCCGGGTCAACTCCGGGTCGCCGACGAGACGCACAGCTCTCTTCTGAATGGAATCCAGCAGCTTTAGGGTGTGCTTTGGTGCGGCACCCCAGATATGTGAGCAATATTCTAAGCACGGTCTTATTTGCGCTTTGTAGAGCAAGAGCAACTGCTGCGGTGTATAGAGTTTTTTGTTGCGAAATAGCGCACCAAGCTTCTGGGAGGCTGATTTTGCGATGTTAGCAACGTGGTCATGCCAGGACATATTGCGTTGACCGAGATACCCAGCAGTCCGAAATGACGAGGATGAAGGAATGGTCGACCCTGCCATAATGATGTCAGGGCCCGCTGTATTGGCCCTCTTGGTAAACGTGGCTGCTTGGGTCTTTGCTGCATTGAACTGGACCAAATTTCGGTCGCCCCAAGTTTGAACTTTCTCCAGGTCTTGATTAATTGCTGTAATCTGCTCCTGTCTACGGTGATGAGTCTCAGTCGCTGGTAAAGGTTTCTCTGATCTAAAGTGGGAGACAAGGGTACTGTCATCTGCAAAACTGTAAACAGGATTATTTGTTTCGGTCAGCAGGTCATTAATATAGATGAGGAACAGAGTTGGTGAAAGTATTGCGCCCTGAGGCACGCCCGCGTTGATGGTGAATGTGTCCGAGATGTGTCCATCGATTGCAACGTGCAGAGATCGGCTCTTAAGGAATCTGGCAAGCCAACTGCAGAGAGAGGCTGGCAGTCCGAAGGACGGTAGTTTGTTGAGCAGTCCGTCATGCCAAACTCTGTCGAATGCCTTTGAAATATCCAACGCAATCGCTCGAGACTCTCCGTAGTTCTCAATTGCCTTACTCCATATATGAGTGACATAGGCCAATATATCTCCTGTCGATCTCTCTTTGCGAAAGCCGTATTGATTATCGCTGATTATTTTGTTGTTCTCGAGGTACTTGAGTAGTTGCTGATTGACTACACGTTCCATGACTTTGGAGATTATTGGAAGCAAGGCAATTGGACGATAGTTTGAGGGCGTGGTTTTCTTGCCTTTTTTTGGAACAGGTTGCACTCGAGCGACTTTCCAAGAAGATGGGTAAATCCCTTTTCCGTAAGACAGAGAAAAAAGCCTGGAAAAAACGGGTGTTAGTTCGTTGGCGCAGTTCTTTAACACGATGGCAGGTATTCCGTCCGGTCCCGATGCCTTTTGCGTATCTAGATTTTTAAGGATTTTACGAATATCACGGTGATGAAATTTGACTTCTGCCATAGTAGTGTTGATGTTCGATATGTTGGGAAGAGTCTTGCCTTGGGGGACGTCCAAGGTAGAGTGCGAAGAAAACATTTTAGCGAGCATGTTTGCTTTTTCCTTGGCTGTAGTCGCCGTGGTGCCACGTTTGTCTGTCAAAGGTGGGAGAGACGTTTCTGTAAAGTTGTTACTTACTGCCTTTGCTACCGACCAGAAATTCCTGGAGCCACTGGGGCATTGCAAAAGTTTATTCCTGATCCTTTGATTGTGTTTGCCCTTAGTTTCGTCGATAACACGCTTGCATTCGTTTCTCGCTTGGACAAAATAATTCCGATTTTCAGCGGTCTGATTTTGCTGCCAGTACTTGTAGGCTTGCTGTTTCCTACCCACAGCTCTTTCGCATCTTTTGTCGAACCAGGGCTTTCCTATTGATGGTAATTTGATGGAATTTGGGATGTATGCTTCCATTTCTGAGGAGATTACTTGCGTGATCTTTTCGCAGCAGACTGACGGGTCGTCAGCGCCAAAGCAGACGTCGAGCCAAGGAAAATCTAGGTAGAACTCCCTTAGATCGTCCCAGTTTGCAGGATTGTAATGCCAGATTTTGCGAGGCAATGGTGGATCCTTCTGTATGAGTGGCAATTCACAAACCGTAGTAATAAGTTTGTGGTCTGAAGTACCTAATGGCGGACCAACTGTAACTGTGTACTGGTCAGGATTGGTGGTTAGAAAAAGATCCAGGAGGGCGGCGAATTCGCCCCTCTCTGAGATTCGAGTTGGTTCGTCTACAATTTGAGTAAGCCCGCAGCTGATGGCGAATGCTTCAGCCTCTCTACCTTCGTTGTCGGTCTTGTTGTGATGTTTGAGCCAGTTGGTGTTGTGGGCATTGAAGTCTCCCAGAACGCTTATTTCTGAACTGGGGTGATCAACCTGTATTGAGTCAAAAGTGGTAGCTAGTGTTGAAAAAAAGCTTTGGTGGCTCTATCGCTCGGAGGGCGATAGAGACAACATATAAACTTGGTTAATCCCTTGGCGGTGAATTTGAGCCACATGACGTCAAGGTTGTTCGGTTCGAGTGTTTCCTCTCGGTGACATGAAAGGTCGCTTCGGACAAAAAGGCATATTCCGAACTTATGTCTAAATCGGGTATGTAAGTCGTAACCAGGATAAGGGTAGTTCACAGTTGTTGTTGTAGAACATACTTGTGTTTCTGTAAGGGCTAGTATGTGTGGTCTATTTGCTTGTAGATGTTGGTGTACCGAATTTATGTTTGTATTTAGGCCTCTTATGTTGCAGAAATCAATTCTAAATTGGTTCGGTATCTTTGCTGTCTGTGAAATGCGGAATGAAGGGCTCCCAGGGCCACCCAGCGCCCGGAGATCCGAATGGCCGGGGAGTTTACCTCCGGAATATTTTGATCCTGGAAGCACCATCATGTCCATATTATTATATTCCTACTGTGTGTGTAAAGTATGATGGTTCTAGTTCCCCTATCTGTACAATAGCATTCATGCCAAATCGCGTTTTTTCAACTCTTGTAGTTTGCGAGATATTCGTATTGAAACTTTTCAGTATGACGCCCTGCATTATTTGGCTGCTTTTAGTTTAAAAACAGCAGACTTTAAAACAAACGATATTTACTAATATCAAATAGCTAACGCCTTTGAGCGTAATAAATGAATTTTCACGCAAATATCCTCGCGGCATTGATACAAAAGAATTGATTTTGTGATGCGGATGTTGGTAGGAAGAAGCTTCGAGATGAAAGAGAAGGCACGCCATGACGTATAACGCCATCACAAAGAATGCCGAAATGGTTACATGTTTTATTGTTATTGCTTTCAAATGTATGTAGGTATTATAGGTGCCAAGAAGAAACAGATATCTTAAGGTTGCGGAATTAAAACAATATGCTGGCGCTTTGTCTTTTGTCTGCATTCATGTCTAATTATTACATTTTCAAGCGATAAATGTACATCTAAAACTAATTAACCTGCGGTATATCAATTTAGGTGCTTACCTCGAAATATTTCTAGCATATGGCCCAAACGCCACTTTTCAAAGGCTCTCAAAATCGCCCAATTCACTCATCCTAGTCTAGGACTAAATGCAGAACCAGAACAGACAACAGAACACAAATATTATGGAGGTTTAAATCCATACTAACGACTCGAACACACTGGACATGCGTAAACAACGCCGACCTAGACTGATGATGCAACATGCAATCGTGCTGGCAAGCGAGTTTTCGGTTAACCTCGGGTGGCCACGAGCTCAGACATGGCGGCGATCGCGTCAGTAGAGGATGTCAACCGAACGCTTTGAGACCTTGTGTCGAAGACTTATGATTTTGAGAAAATGTAAACTGGAGACAAAGTCAATGATGTTTTCTCAAAAGCATTTAAAGCCAAAAGAATGAGAAATCTGTTACAGAAGAAACAATAACTTTGAGTTAAGAGCAAAGTATTTGGAAGGAAGGATTTTTCTTTGCTAGAAAAGAAAAATATCTAAAAGCATGTCTCAAGTCGGCTATTTTTATCTGTGTATATACTCTAGTGAATTGAGATGATTGATAATATATGCTAAGAAAATATTAAAGCTCTTAAAAATACAGTTGTTTAAATTCAAAACTATCTACGTCGAAGTTATAAATTCTGGCACAACATTGTCAGATAAACGATAATGTGGATTAAAAATAAAACTTATCTTAGAAATAGGCCTCCTGGAAAATTATGTCCATAAATTGGCCATCATCTTTCTCTGTAAATCCAACAGCCCAATTTCGTCAGGTTCCAAGTAAAAGTGGTTCTTTCTACCCTAGAAGGAATCTGCAACTAGAACCTCGTAACTAGGACTCCGTAATTAGAATTCCACGTCTAGAATCCGCAGCTGAAACTCAGCTACATGAATCCCGCTACTAGAACCCTAAAACGGAAATTAATCCATAACAGCAATATAACATGAAAATAACAGAAATGCCAAAACACGGCCCCAATGATCTAATTGAAATTCTATAGTCAAAATAACTTAAAACAGCTTACCCATAACTGGGGTTCACCAAAACCTTCCTGGGTATCATGAAGAAATAAATGGGCTTATTGCCATAACGGCGATTGCTAGAAATTACTTCTACAAACTATACTCTCTCGAGAGTCCCAAACGGCTTCCGGCCTATTTCATCTATAAAATCGAACACTACTCGGGAGCTATCTCTTCACCCAGATAATTTTCCTCGGCTAATGATGACAAAACAAAAACCTCACAGAATCAACAACAACCGTTTTTCTTCTGTTTTCCCTCATCCTACTGGATTAATAAACAGAACAAAATCTGTAATCACGTCAAAAACTATAGACTGACATTCGAATAAAATCCTTAAATGTCAATTCGAATACTGCTGTCAGAATACTAGACAGGTTCGAACTTATCGAGAAAAAAAAAAGACAATAGAGATGATTAACCAAACGATATTCCTTCCTAAAATGACTTTTATAAATAGGAGAATTTCCACCTGTAACAATTTAATGCACATCAAAAATAGGTTGCAACTGTATAACTTGTCCAATTGTCCATATTAACGAATAGTTTACAAAACCATTACCGTTCGCGTTCGGTTGGTGATCAATCGGCCCGGAACGAGGGTACATCATATTGGCTGGTGTGAATTTGGCACCCAGAAAATATGATCATTTTAAGATCCTTTACAGGCGTAGACGACTATATCAAAATCGGCCTCTCCTATTGGTCGATCCGAATGGCCCTCCGCTCGCTTCGCTCGCTACGGGGCTCAAGAAAAGAAAACTAACCAAGTGCTAACCCAAACTAACCCAAGACATACCAAAAATCAAGAAAAAAACTGTTTAGAAACAATCTTTAAAAAAATATAAAAAAAAAGCAACGGGGGTTTGAACTGGTGCCGTCCAGGTGGGATCCAACTGTCTAAACCTCTCGACCACGAGAGCTCTTGCGACAAATTGATTGCATCACGAAGACATATTGTAATACGAGATGGATCGACCAATAAGAGATGTCGATTTTGATATAGTCTTCTACGTCTGTAAAGGATCTTAAAATGCAAAGTATGATACCCAGACGACCAGTAGCGTAGCTCTCAATTTAAAAAGTATATATTAATAGACTTGTTATCGATTACTATATCCAAAGAATCACCAGAATAGCAATTCAATTTTCTAATCTCCAAAATAAATAATATATATGTAATTTACATAAAAAAATGGCGCCGCCGGATAGTAAACAGAAATTTGCAAAAGTTGAGGCCGGAATGCCAAAGCTGAGATAATTTGTGTGTAATGTGTGTGTAAATGTGCACATCACGCCGAGTATTTGGTACAGGGTGTCCCAAATTCGAGCCTCATCATTGGGATCTCGGAAACTGGAAGAAATACGAGGTCGGTTAAATGGAGGCAAAGTTGGGCAATTTGAGACTGATCAAAATGCAACCTTACAAGTTTAAAAATTCAGAATACTTCCGAAGATTTTTGAAAAAAAAACGAATATTCGCGATTTCATTTAAATTTTATATGACTCTATTTGAATAGATATAACAAAATAAATTTCACATTCTCATTGTTACTTTTTCTGTTCTACAAGATCGAGTTATCAGATTTTCAAACCGACGTTTCGTCTTTGAGCTGCCATCATCAATTTTGTTTTTTTGAAATACGGCCATGGATTTTTTATTTCGGATTTTAAGATCCCAAAACCAATGATGTATCGCACTTATTCGAAAAATTCATATTAATAACATTTTCCATAAGAGCTTTTGTGTTAGAGGGAGACAGAAAATAGATTTTTAATAGGATTAAAAACAGAAAACATATTTTTACGGATTAACGCATTGCATAAAGAAAGCTTAAAAACTAACATAAGAAGTGGTTAATAAATAATATAACTAAAGTGTCAACCCTCAAATCCTATGCTCTAGGCTATATTTTTAGCAATTTACCCAAGTAAATAGATGTGTGGGATTAGATTTGGAACAAATAATAAATTTGACATTCTCATTGTTATTTTTTCTGATCTACAAGATGGTGTTGTCAGATTTTCAATCCGACGCGCGACGGTTAGGCATTAAGCAACAATCATTACATATATTTTTTAATATACGACAGTGGATTTTTTTTATATCAGTTTTTAAGAGCTTCTGATGTGGCAGAACGAATGATGTATAGCACTTTTTCGAAAAAATCATTTTAATGATTTCCTGTTAAGATCTTACCAAAAATTTGTTTTCTGTCCCTCTCTCACACATGTTCTTATGAAAAATCCCATTAAGATGAATTTTTCGAATAAGTACGATACATCAGTGATTTTGGGACCTTAGAAGCTCTTAAAATCCGTAATAAAAAAATCCAGGGCCGTATTTAAAAAAACGAAGTTGATGATGGCAGCACAAAGACGGAACGTCGCGTCGCGTCGGTTTGAAAATATCTGGCAACACCATCTTGTAGAACAAAAAAAGTAATAACGAGAATGTGATATTTATTTTGTTATATCTATTCAAATAGAGTCATAAAAAAATAAAAATAAAATCGTTAATGTTCGGCTTTTTCCAAAAATCTTCGGAAGTATTCGGAATTTTTAAACTTAAGGTGGCATTTTGATCAGCATCAAATTGCGCAGCTGTGCCTCCATTTAACCGACCTCGTATCTCTTCTAGTTTCCGAGATCCCAATGATGATGCTCGAATTTGGGACACGCTGTACACTTAAAAAAGTAAAAATTGTGCGCTATATAACAAGCTATTATTTCCGAAATTTGTAACGGTGGAGGCAATTTAAAACAAACAAAAAACTGATGAAGAAAAATGTGCGTTTTATACAATGAGAATTAATTGCTGCAAGTTTTGGTCAGGGAATTGTTGGATAGAAATGAGCTACTGAGGGACATAATAAAAGATTTGGAGGATAAGGTTCAAAATCAGAAAGATGATGTTGTCTTGCTTCATACTTTACCTCCCACTTCCTCATGGATCTCGTACAAAAATAAAGCAAAACTGTTGCCTCCGAATTTACGCTCAGCCAGTTTGGTAACATAATCAGAATGAAGAAGATCAAGCATATATTTAGTAAAGTAAAGCAAAGTAAATTGTATTCATGTTAGTAATAGAGATTTACAATCGTCAGAAATACATCATAAGCAACCTACAACATAGCAGCTCGAAATACAAAATTTTAACAACAGCGACAAAAATTCTACAGACACTTAAAAATTACTACCCAATATGAAAACATACAAGTTAAACACTTTAAAATGTGGTCCCTAAAAATTCATTAATGCTGTAAAAAGCATTTTCACATAGAAAAGATCACATTGAGGCTGTAAAATCCTTACCATTAAGAGCCCTTATCTTTTAAGAATTTTGTTAAGAAATAATGGGGCGTAATAAAGAGTCGCAATTGAAGACTTTTTAAGTCTAAGGAAATTTATGTTTATATTATCGGACTGTCTGGTATTATGAGAATGTAATTCTGAACACAAATCATAATTAATAATGTGCTTTTTTATGTATGAGAGGCAGTCATAACGGCGTGGTAAAGTGAGAATTTTCAATTTTACAAATGACGCCGTAACACCAGCTCTATAGTCCAGGCCCTCAAGAACCCTCAGAGCTCTGCGCTGTAATCTGAAAATCCGCTCAGCCTGAGGCGCATGATCTCAAGCCAGGAGGCCAAAGTTGCACCGGGATTGCACTAATGCATGGAAGATTATCAAAAGTGCACCCCTTTCCGTGATCTTACAAAGGTTCTTCAGAAGAAATATTGATCCTGAGATCTTGTTTGCAACTGAATCAATATGCTATTCGGAAATCAGCTTTGAGTCAAGTTGCATCCCAAAGACTTCGCCCCTTCATTCGCGGCCCCAACTCCATCACCCACATCCCTGAGAAAAAATACAATATTTTCCGTTTTATTAATATTTAAAGTCAGATAGTTGGCACTAAATCAATGACTCAACTCCGTGACCACTCCCGCCATCAGGGTCTCTAAGTCCGCCAAACTTTTACCACTACATAGCGCCGGGGTATCGTACGCAAAAGGGATTAGCTTTCGGTCAGTGGCAGTACAGATATCATTGATATAAATGATAAGCAGAAGTGGTCCAAGTATCGAGCCATGGGGCACCCTATGACTAATGGGCATTTCCCGGGATAATACCCCATTTACCAAGGCACTCTGAGCACATCCTGCCGGTGAGATAGCCGCGCATGAGCTGGCTACTAACATTACTTAGCCCCTACCGATTAAGCTTTTTTAATAGCATTCCATGGGGTATGCAATCAAAAGCTTTCGAGAGGTCACACAGAGTACCACCCACATGCCCCCCCCCCTCCCCAGAAGCCCCCAACAGCATACTCCAATAAATCCATAATGGCAAGTGTTGTAGATTTGTCTCTACGAAAGCCAAATTGAAAGTTGTTTAAAATACTGTTTGACTCCAGATAATTATAAAGTTGGTTCTTCAGAAGCAACTCAAAATTTTTCGAAACAGCCGGAATAAGAGATATAGGACGATAGTTGTTAATATCATCCTTATCCCCTTTTTTGAAAACAGGAATTACTTTTGATTTTTTAAAACAGCCCGGGTAGACTAGAGTATATAGTTGAAAAAGAGGTAGTTGTTTTGCTATTCCACTGGCCCCATCATTAAAACGGGTCTGCGGGCGACAAGCACCTCTCACTGTAGCTCGCGGCTGGTGAGGCGCGCGGCGCGGCGCCTCGCTCGCCGCTAGCTACAGTGGGAGGTGCTTGTCGCCCGCAGACGCTATCCCCACTTCTTTAATTTCATTCATTGGTCATGTTTTGTTTTATTGGGGGGGTTAGGGGGGTAGACATTGCATAATTATGAATGAAACGCGGAGTCTATCTTTATTATATAGTCTAAGGGTAGACCCCTTCGTGAATGCAGCAGTTTATGGGTTTTGTTAAAAGAATTATGTAAGTATCCTTGATTCTCTTAAGCAAAGCCACGTTTCTCCCGTATATATCCAGACTATGTTCATTTTTTGTTTTTTCTATCGCATCACGAAGCTGGATAAATGTTACCTCGGAGAAGGAAAATCCCTCCACAGGAATCAATACTTCCATTTCAATTTCAGCCTCAATGTCTGTATCAGGAATATTATCTCTTAAGATTCTATCCGCAATAGTGGAAAAAAGTCATTGAAATCTGTCGTTGATGCAGTTTTTTGTGCTGCGCCTCTACTCTCATTGACAATCTTCCAAGCTGCTCCAACACGGTTGTCTGACCTCCGAATAAAATCTGAATTGGCCTCTTTCTTAGCAGTACAAACTGCTTCTCTGTATCTACCTCTAAACTGCCTTATCTGGGCTACCCCCGCAGACTCGTGAATTCTGTAGAGGTAATTTAGTAATTTAAGAGTTGCTCGCATTTGTCTCATATTGTCATTAAACCACGTGACCTGCCGGCCTACTTTCACCATCTTTCTTTTGTCTGAAAACGACGAGCACATAGCACCAACAATAGTGCAAATAAACTCATCAGCCTTGTGATATGGAGAACAAGAAGACCGCAGGAAAACCCAATGCAACAGATTAAACATATTGTTTATTCCATGTTCTGTTATTGGCCTATGGACAATATAGGTGGACAAGCTGGTGCCACCAACCTTGACCTCCACCTGCAAAGTCCGATGATCAGACAATAAAGCCTCAATAATATCCGCCCTAAAATCTAAAATATCATTAAAATTAATAAAAACATTATCGATACAGACATTTAGTCTAGTATTAATAAAAATTTGTTGGGTAAGGCCATATGAGTTTACAAGATCTATAAAATTGACATTAATTTGTCGGTCAAATTGTTAAAATGGATATTAAAATCGCCTACAATTACAACATATTTAAAATTAGCTGATAAAATTTCTGACATATTCTCCATTTCAGTCAAAAACATATTAAAATTTCCACCTGGCGATCTATATATGGCAACCACATTAAGGTCTAGTGGTCGAGCATCAACAGCAGCTAGTTCATAGTTCCTTTCAGATGAAAGATTTACCAGATCATTTCTCTCGACAAACGCAGCACCATCCTTTACCTCCGCGAGAGTCTTCTACTCTACAGTAGGCCTTTATAGATTTTGAACGTAAAGAGACAAACAAAGCCTTGTATAAAATTAAAAGATCTTAAACTTAGCAAGTAAAATAGTACACTACATTAAAAACATTAAAATGTTAAAAAGAAAAATACAAATCATAAACAAATACAAATACACACTACATCAAGTGAAATAAGCGGTGGCGCCTCCATATATTCATCAACCGAATTAAAAACAATTGTGAACCAAATGCATCTTCATTTTACACTTAAAAGCAGACTGTGACATCGACCTGACATTATACATTTTTAAGTCCAATGAATTTCGAGATGAAATTGTAAGGCGATGTCTATTTTTTAATAGCAAAGTGTTTCCTGATCGGGTATTGTAGGTATGATTATGGGCACGAAATTCATTGGACTTAAAAATGTATAATATCTCGGCAACAATATCAGGTCAATATCACAGGCGCCACCGCTTATTTAATTTGATGTAGTGCGTATCTGTATTTGTTTATGATTTGTATTTTTCTTTTTTAATATTTTAATGTTTTCAATGTAGTGTACTATTTTACCTGCTAAGTTTAAGATCTTTTAATTTTATAGTAGGCTTTCTTTGTCTCTTTACGTTATAAATCTATAAAGGCCAAATTTTGACGACTTGCATCAAATATGCATTGTATTATGTATCGATGTCAAATATATGCTCCTTCTTCTTCTTCATTCTGAATCATGTTACCAAACTGACTGAGCTTAAATTCGGAGGCAACAGTTTTGCTTTGATGTTGTACGAGATCATCCAATGTTGTAAAGTTAGGTATGGTATCATGCGAATTTCCTTGAGGAAGTGGGAGTTAAATAATCAAGCAAGACGCTAACCACCATATAAACACACTAGACAATAACCACCATGAATACGATTTTAAGTTTCTAGAAAAGCCACCGCTACTATAGAAGAGCTAAAAACAAGTGGCCAAACCTTGTCAATGGCTATTTAAGATTGAACTTTTAATTAATAATTAACAATAAATTCCCAAGTAGATGCCTACCACTAAAATAAGTATATGAATGTATGTATAGATAAATAAACGGATAGGTAAATAATCTAATAAAATAAATCGATTTATTTATTCTAAATGATAATAGTTACAATTATATTGTGGAATGTTGTCAACATAACACGGGATGTAGCAAATCAAATCCGATCATCCCCCCAGGCTGGAAAACACCGAAATACAAAGTCTGGAGCTGATCAGTGACAGTATGTGACAAGCGGTGCTGCATTGCTTTAGAAGGAAGGAACGTCAAACTGGTGAGAGAAGTTTGATTACGGGGAGTAATGCCCCCGCCATTCCGAGTTGCCACGGCATGTGGCAAATCAAATCCTATTATCCTTCCCCAGGCTGGAGAACACCGAAGTACAAAGTCTGGAGCTGATCAATGACAGTATGTGACAAGCGGTGCTGCATTGCATTAGCAGTCAGGAACGTCAAAGTGATGAGAGCATTTTGATTACTGGAAGTGACGCCCCCGCCATTCTGAGTTGCCACGGGATGTGCCCCATCAAATCCCATCGTTTTCCTCCAGGCTGGAGAACATCTAAATACAAGGTCTGGAGATGATTACTGGGAAGTGACCCAACAAACCCCGTTCTCACTCCTTTAAGACTAGGGACCACCAAAGAAATAAGTGCGAGGCCGACGCTTCCAGTGGAAGCGGCGCTAGGTGGTAGGTACATAACTCGCATCGTCCGGTAAAGGACCACCCCACCAGAACTGGGAAGCGCTAAGTGATTTTTCCAAATCACGTTCCGCTTCCGCGCTAGTGATTCCGGGTTTCACAGTAGGAATATATGGACATGATGGCGCTCCCAGGATAAAAACATTCCGGAGGTAAACTCCCCGGCCATTCGGATCTCCGGGTGCCGCGTGGCCCTGATGGGGGCTCTTCGTGCAACGTTTCACAAGCAACAAGGATACCGAACCAATTAGAACATAAGAGGCCTAAATACAAACATTAATTCGGTATACCAACATCTACAAACAAATAGACCACACATATTAGCCCTTACAGAAATACAAGTATGTTCATCAACAACAGTACACTACCTCTACCCTGGCTTCGACTTACACTCCCGATTTAGACATTAGTTCGGAATATACCTTTTTATCCGAAGCGACCTCTCGCGTCCTCGCGTGGAAATACTTGAACCGAACAACCATGACGTCATGTGGCTCAAGTTCACTGCCAAGGGATTAATCAAGTTCATATGCTGTCTCTATCGCTCTCCGAGCGATAGAGCCTTCCAAAGCTTTTTGGCAACACTAGCTACCACTTTTCATTCAATTAAAAGTTTCACTCAAATATTTACCTTACATGAAATAATTTTTACCACCTTTCAATTTTTTTTACTGCGATTTCTTTTAATAATGTGCCAGACTATTTTTTATTTCTCGCGAGTTTTTTTGTGTATATCTACTTACATAGTTTGTCCATGTTAATTTATTTACTGCTTTTTGATTGCATATATGGAAGTTTAATATATTTTCTTTTTTGCAGGTAAATACAAGGGCAAATAGGGTCATCTAGTATCAATTTATCTGAAATGTGGTAAGGCTATTTATTCTGTAATTAGATTGCGGCAAAGTTCACATTATTATAATATTTCTATTAAAGTGCTAATATAGTACCACAAGCACCTGAATACTGTCTTTATGAGAACAATGAAGAAATGGAAAAAATTATGTGCACAGGGTAATTTACAGCTATTATAATAGTTGTTAAATAAATGATCAGTGCTTAGGCAATACTTATATAAACTGACTAGCTGGTATCAGCGATTTCGTGCGTCGCGTCGCGTCGCGGCGTTAAGATCACCTACTTTTCTCAAATATTCAAAAACTGACATCGGCAAAGTGAAACGCCCCTTTAATTAAGCATATTTCTGTATAGCTAGAGGGTTGCAATTTGCAGCACATGTAGCCGGGGTAAAATGAGGATCCTGGATGAAAACTGGATTCCTTACACCACCCCTCCTCGGCCAGGAGAGGGGGAGAAGAAAAAACTAAAATAATTAATTTCGAGAGAACGGGAAGAGCTACAGGGTCGAAATTTTTATGGTAGGTGTGCCTTATGGGGGGATCGTGGCTCTAATGTAAGGGGTGATTTTTTGGGAAAAGAAACTTTTTTACCGATATCTCTGTAACGGAGCCTCGGATCGAAAATCTGGCAAGCGATGACACCGTGTCACGGGTGGGGGGCGGGGATTATACCGGGGAGGTGAGTCCCCGGATACCCAAAAATTTGGAAAAAATGGGAAAAAATTAAAAAAAAAACGCACAGTTGCGGACGAAAAATTCCGAACACGTAGGTTAACATTTTCTGTCATATTTTCGAAATTGGGTAAATTGGGCTTTTTACCTTCATGACCGATTAGGCACCTACCTACCTAAATAAAAAGTTTTTTTTTTTAAATTGGTCAATTAAAGATAAAGGGTCAAATTATTGATTATTGGACAAGAAGCAAATGCATCCTTTTACAAACAACACTATTTGATAGGTATATTAGTTCGTTTTCAAATTATTTAATATCAATTGTACAGAAAAAATAAAAATATCATTAATATTAATCAATTAATATTTAATTCCAGCACCATTTTTGTCAACCAGTAGCTCCAAACGTTTCGGCATAGATGCAACCAGTCTTTGGAAATAATCTGCATTATAGTTGATCCATATTTCCTGAATTTTGGTCCATAATTCGTCACTATTTTGTGGACGGAAATCATTCGCCCTATTCATTGTTTTGGCAATGTGGCCCCAAACGTTTTCTATGGGATTAACGTCAGGACTCCTTGAGGGCCAAGGTAGTACGTTTACATTGTTTTCTCGTATCCAATCAGAAACTTTTCTTGCCGTATGAACAGGGCAGTTGTCATGTTGAAAAATAAAATTCCTTTGAGGAAAAATATTACTTACTGAAGGTAACATAACATTTTGTAATATGTCTAAATAAATACGATGACAAAGTGCAAATTCCCTTGCCGTCATATATCCCCACACATTAACTGAAAACCTACCACTTGCTTTAACCGTTTGGATGTATTTTTCTTCAAATCTGGTGTTTTGAGGTCTGTACACTCTAAGCCGCCCATTATAACAAGATTGAAATGTCTTTTCATCCGTAAAGACAACATTCCTCCAAAACTCCAACCTTTCCTGTAAATACTGCAAAGCAACTCCCACTCTCTGCTCCTTGTTAACAATTATTAAAAATGGTTTTTCGCAGCAGCACGATTTCTTAAACCATATCTTGCTACTCTAACAGAACCAGGAAAGTCTGTTTGCCTGCGTGCTTCCACGGCTGTTTGGAATGGATGGTTTTCCAAAAAAGTTACTATTCTTTTATTTTGTTCCTCGTTTGATATTCTTTTTCTGCCACTTTCAAGTAATCTATTTAGAGCCGGTATTTTGCAATTTTTGCTTTAAATCTTGAACGGTACTTTTTGGTAAGTTTATTATTTCTTCCGATATACTCCTCACGCTGAGACCCTCCTCAAATAACACCATCAATCTTGCTCTTTGTTGTTCAGTTAGTCTGTTCATTATGATAAAAGTTATTATTTTTATTTTAGTATTTCTGAAATATGATATCGGTTTTATTTCTTGTCACTCCAACTTTCAGGTAAGGTTCAGGTGTCAAAGCCTGAAATACGTTGTAGATAAAAATGTGTCCGTTTTTTTCGTCCACAACTGTACAAAATTGTTGGGAAACTTAATAAAAGTATTGTAAAACGAAATAAGAAAAAAAAATGATAAAAAAAGTTAGAGAAACGCGGTTTTCGGCGAAAAGGGCGAAGGAGTTCAGCTACGAGGTCGGGCATGGCAAAAATGGGGAAAAAATGCTTTATAAAAAAAAATAGAATTTTTTTTGAAATATGGGAAAAACTGAACAAACTTAAAAAAAATGTTCGGAAAGTTAATAAAAATAGTCTAAAACAAAATAAGAAAAAAAAACTTATAAAAAAAAATTGTTCGGAAAGTTAAGTGTTATAAAACCAAATAAAAAGAAAAATAATAAAAAACTGAAAAAGTTGCTCGGAAAGTTAACAAAAGTATTATAAAGCGAAATAAAGAAAAAAAATAATTAAAAAATTATTTAAAAAGAAAAGATAGAGAAGAAAAAAGTTGAAAAAAATATTTAAAAAAATTTTAAAACTGTGGAAACCGAGGGCAAAAGTTGAGAAAAAAAACTTTAAAAAATAAAAACCCAATTCCTAATATCTCTTTCAGACAGTTGTGTGCTTATAAAGGTGAGACACATATTTTTTTACATTAACACAACTAGATTCATTGTTTAGATTAAGCGAGGTAAAAAAAGGTATACTTCATATATAATTATTGCGCTCGAAACGATAGAGACTACTCGCGTTGTTGCCGAGGCGAATTTAAATGCACTGTTTCACATCAATGTACGATAACCAAATTGGCCCGTGACAAATGCGTTAAGTACAGGAAATTGACATAAAAGCCCTAGGTGTACGAGCCAAAAATGTATTCAAAAACACGTTATTTTATACATTGCATAAAACGATTCCTAAAATCAATCCCAAAAATAAATTTACAATAAAATGGCTTATTGTTATAAACAAAATACGGTGGTTTATTATTTACACCACAGTAGCTAAACATTAATCATTTCGATGGTAACTAAAGACCAGTTTCTATTTTTCCCCAACACAGGGCGGGTTGAAAACCCTGGATTACCAGTTTGTCCTAACATTATTATTTTGTGTACTACTACTCCACACAACGCATCTCCTGCGAGTAGTACGCATTGGTTGATGTGTACCTACTTGCTGTTAACGTTATTGATTAGTGATGGGCATAACCGAATTATTTTGATAACCGAATTATTTCTGTTCAAATAATATTAATAACCGAATGATAATTTGAATAATCATTCGAATAAATTTAGGTTAGCGATCGCAGCCGGTTAGCAAGGAGGTTCAGCGTCATCGGCATCGTATTCGTAGCTCTGATGTAATTGTCTTATTAAGTATGACTTAATAAATAACAATAGAATACTAGTAAATATTTGATTACGCAATATTAATGAAAAAAATAAAATAAATAGCATTTTACGTTTTTGAAGCAATAATACTTAAATTCCAAAATATGATTCTTGGATGTGTTGATTACACGTAATGAACATAATTATTAATAATCTTCTTTGCAAAAAAAGTATTTCTCTCTGGCGATGTATTTATAGTACCATAATAATATTAATAATTAATAGTACATATTATATTCTTATAGTTATATTACGACTTATGTATTGCTCTATTGCTACTACATTCAAATTCCAATATATAACCTAAACAAACATTAGGTGATAATTGGTATTATGTATTGGAAAGCGAGCCGTATTCATTACGAAGAAGTGTATGAAAGAAATAAGAAATATGTGAGGCTGCTTGCTAATCGCAACAAAAAATATCGGCCGGCCGGCCGGATAAAAAGGGATCCCCTTTTATTTTGGTTCTTTGAAGATGTCAACAAATTGCTGTATTTGCACTTTTTAGGCGTTCAGGTGCCGAAAATTGGATATTTTTTTATGTTAGGTACGCAATAGAAGTAAATTATGTAATTTTAACTTAATATTCGCTAGTTTTCAACCACCCCAAGTTCGGCTTCCACATTCCACATCCTACCGGTACATTTGAAATTTTAACTCATCTTTTATTCGAGCTAAAACCTCGAAACTTGCTTCATAACTCATAACTAAATTAAAACCGCTCCTTGCTCGTTGATCATTCGACGGATCGACGAGGCTTGTTCCCTGGTAGTTCGTGTTCGGATTAGAATTCGTACGTATCAGGTTCAGGTTATTTTTCGTTCGAATACTTGTGGAAAGAAAACCGAATAATACAGATTATTTTAATAACCGGATAACAGGTTATTTTTCATTCGAATAAGCCCATCACTATATTGATTGTGATTCTAAATTAAAATCAATATGCCTAATTCAATTATACATCAACAAATGTTATATGAGATTAATCAATAATTTGAAATGGACTTAAAAATGCAGAATATTATGGTTCCAATTAAAAATGACTAAATTATTTTAGTACTTCTCGCTCTTATACCTTAACGTTTATATCGAGGTTTATTTAGTATTTTACTCTATACAAAATATTTCATTAGTGATTTAGTGTATTTATAATTTCGCACCTGACGTGCAACAACTTAGTTAAGTAAACTTAAGAGAATAATTGCCTGCTAATATTTTAAATTTTCGATAGATATATTAGGTATCTAAAAACATTAAACAATATACAGAAGGCTGTGAAGTAAATACTTACCCCAATTCATAATCCACTTCTTGCAAGTTTATTTATCTTTATAAGGAAATCGAAATCGATGCTTACAATATATTGTTTAGTGTCTCGTCAATCAAAATACTGGCCAATTGCCTGACATTTTATTAACGGGTATGTTAAATCCTAACAACAATTTACTTAAACAACTGTTTTATAATTAGGAATAACCCAAATATTTTCCCGCGAAATGTGTTATTTACATAAAAGAAATAGAAAATCTTTGCGAGTCCTCTATTCCTTAGACCTATAAAGAAACAAAATTGATTTGTTTATGTATCTGTTTTTATCTTTGGCACATGGAAAATCCTATACCACTCAACGAGCGGTGTGTGTGTGCGGAGAAGATGGTGGCCGTTGAATTTGAAGCTCTGTAGGTTGTAGTTTTCGGGAAAGACGTTACTGGGAAGTCTATTCCATAGCGAGGCAATTCTCCAGACAAAAGAGTCTCGAAACAGCAACGGCCTAGGTGTTCGTAACTGAATCGTGAGTTGATGAGCAGCTTGTGTCTGACGGGTGTTTCTGTTTGGCACTACTCTGAGCGGAATCATAAGTGCCAGCTCGTTCGAACACCTTTCGTAGTAGTATCGATAGTAAAGAGATAGGT
>MU186956.1:0-19126 GCA_016904865.1 Pissodes strobi
TTTTTTTTTCATACAATTTATTTGACGTTTCTTTATGGGATTGTATATAACTCGAAATAATAGCATTGTCATTTAAATCAGATAGGTATACCGATTTTGCATGACCTGTACTTATTTCAAAAAATGTGAATTTAGTCACACTGTAAATAGAATTATTAGAGCCCATAACTGTTCCTTTTATTGACTGATCGGTTATTAATTGATTAATGGTTTGTTTCTTTTATATAGCGATATCCTTCTATTACTGATAAATTGAATCTTTCCATAGGTGAATTCCAGTTGTTCTTTTTCGTCTTTGTGTAATGCAACTCAATTTTGTAGAGTTGGAAAAATCTTCCAGGTCTTTATTCTTAAATTCTGTGCCCTGGTCTAAAATAATTTTGAGGGGTAATCTGTGGTGCGTAATAAAGTTGTACACATTTTACTTCTATACCGGTTACGCTTGTCCGTACAGAGAACAATAATCAATAATTTATGTAACAAAAGCTTCTAAATTGATCCTAAACGTATCGACATGTATAGGAATGGTCTCAATGCTGTGGGTGTCAGATTAAATTTTACAACAGGTGGATCTCTGTCATATTTGATCTTTTGACAAATTTCGAGATTATTGATGCAATTTCCAACATCTTCGTGCATTTTTGGCCTATCAAATCTACTGCTAAGTGCAATCTTCATCAGATTCATCCATCTGGGGCAAATTTTAGTTGTATTCGATAGAGTTTGGCATGACGGATTGCTCAACAAATTGTTGTCCTTCGGACTGTCAAACTCTCTCTGCAGCTGGCTTGCCAGTTTCCCTAAAAACTGATCTCTGCAAATTGCAGTTGATGGACACATCTCAGACATTCACCGTTAACGCGGGCGGGCCTCAGGGCGCAATACTTTCACCAACTCTGTTCCTCGTCTATATTAATGGGCTGCTGATCGAAACGAATAATGCTGTTTACAGTTTTGCAGATGACAGTACCCTTGTCTCCCAATTTAGATCAGAAAAACCTCCATAAGTGATCACAATTTGGTCCTTGTAAATATTAATCGGTCTTTCTGAAATAGGTATCTGAAGGACTGGGTTCTAAGCTGATGAATGTACAGTTTCAATATTTCGGGTCTTGGCTGGTGGTCTAATTTGAATATCCAAATTATATTTATTTTAGGTGATTTATTTGGACTTGAGTTAGTTTGGGTTACTTGGCAATACTTCATCAACGTTTAAATTGTCCAAATGTGTCAATTCATTTTGGTCCACCAGAAATATTCCTATAATTTCGTTTGAGTAACCTAAATTGCTGGAAATCGAATATGTTTGGATTGCGTTCTTGTCGGGTATATTTCTTGAAATAGCATCGGGTGCTTGAGTTATCTTGTCTTTTTTATATCTGATTTCGTAATCAAATTCTTCCAATTTTAGTCTTCAGCGTACTAACCTTAAATTCGGCTCTTTCAATGACATCAACCATTGCAATGGCTCATGGTCTGCATACATTGTGAACTTTCGTATATCGTCTTAGCCAACAATTAATTTTGCTTTTTGCACCTGAACTGATTTTCTACTTTGCACTTTTTCGTAACGGAATTTAAATTTTTAGATTCCTATATAGTGTCGTTTTGCTCATAGGCGAAGTGTTTTCCTCTTTTCGCGCCTCAGCCATTAGTTAATACATCAAGGTGGATATCTCTTCCTTAAAATAAAATTAATGTATAATTCGTCTTACTGCGGCTTTTGTATCTACATTGATGTCCATTTCTTTACTTCCTGATTTTTTCCTTAATATCTTCTTAAAAATACTGAGTTGCAGGGTGTAGAGCAAATAATTAGAAACCAGTCGATTATAGCAGACGAAAACAGAATTTAGCCAGTGTTTTAAAGCAACTTGTTATTGTGTGAACACCCCAAATGTTTAAAATAGAGTTAATATTTTTAATTTTAATGGTTGATTTTTACAACTTCTGCTATTTGTTTCTTGTAGTGTATTAAGTTAAATTTTTCAGAACTTAATTATTTGGTTTGTTTTCATTTTTACTTCAAAACTGAGTTACACCTACCCTACACAATGAAAAATGGCGGATCATGAGTAGATTAGCTGAAAATTAATAACGTGCATCCTTTAAAATTTCCACAATTATGTAGGCATTTCAATTCTATGCTATTTCTATACACCCTGTATCAAATATCACTGGAAATTACATTCTGAAGTTTTGAACGCCAAAACTTAGGAAGTACCCTATATATTTCAAAAATAAAAAGCATTTGAATATTAATTTGGAATAAATTGATGAAAGGTGCTATGACCTTTTTAATATTTTGGAGTAAATAAGCCATAAAAAATACGAAAACTTTAAAACAATTTGGATAGTTTTTACTATTCCTAGTTCGTTTTTTGTCTTTTTTGAAATGCATTTAGTAGTGTACCTAGTTTTTCTTAACTCACAACTTATCTGAAAACTATGCGGCGCCGTATTTTTCAACGATTATGTATGAAGTTTAACTTTGAACTATTTTTAATATATGATACGAAATAAAAGTTCACCAAATATTTTGCTTCCTCTAAAATTTATCGAAAGATCTGTACAGGAATATAAAAGCGACACCCTAAATCTCATTACAACTTATTAGTAGTGTAACTTGTATAGAAAATATACACTCGACCATGCACCCTTGTCCCATATAAGGCATCCAGCTGTGAAGTTGATTTTCAAACACTCGTCGCCCCATCCCCTAAACTAAATAAACTCAGTCACTCAACCCCGTGAGAAATCAATTTGCATTTTATTGTTATTATATTTACTGTAAACGTGACTTTTTATCGGATCCTTTTCTTCCACCGTTGAAATTTTGTCTCCTAACAAAATTATATAGCAATAAAATTTTGAAGATTTTTATCGGGGCGCAAACCGTTTTGATTTCCTTCATATCTCCGCTTGATTCGAATATGAAAGCACACGCTTGGTTTTACAACACGTATCTCTTTTATTGCAGCTTCAAATGCTTTTTATTCGTGTTAAAGAGTTTTAAATTTTTTATTTTATTCGCTTATGCTGTATCAGAATATTTGCCGAACGCCGATAAAACACGTAATTCTGTGCTTGCTGCAAATTGCCCTGCATATGAATGAGCTAAAAGGTAAATCCTATTTTTAAATTGAGGTTTGTTAATGCAAAATATAATCTATGTAGTAAATGTATTTATGCGTTTGGAAAACATTTATGTTCCAATTTTATGTGTTCACAAAACTAACTTAATCTGTAGATTTATATGATTTTTGATTTCTGGCATATTACCTTCTACAAATGTAATCTAATGGTAGAACGTAAATAAAAAATAACTGACAATTATAAAGTTACGCATTAGTCACCCTTCTATACGCATATAAAGTAAAAAATGCAAATATTCTAAAGTTTGTAGCATTTGGCGAAATTCGCATTTAAGCTCATATAACAGGACAGATTGACGTTGATGCCTTTTTCACAACAGTTCCGGCTGTTCGCGGTTACACCGAGATGAATAAATAAGTTTCCTCAACGCGCCATTCCACCCTTGTGACGTGCTCGCCTTTTCATCATGCAAAAAAGTTGACGTTTTTAAAACGGTTCTTTTCACCCCATATAAGTATTTCCACCCCTGTATCTACATCATATTAAATCCTAACCCCCATATATTTAATTTCCATTCGGTTATTTGTTCCGTGTCAAGCGCGTCTGGAATTTGTTAACCCATTTTGATTCTCCGAATATAATGATGCCCTAATAGTCATAAAATACCTTAGAAAGGAATTAACAAATTTTTAAGATATTTCACCAGCTTCTGGTATTTACTACTAGACAACCTCCTAAAATATTCACTTTCTCAATTATATCCATACACTAGTATCCATATGATTATTTAGTCTCTTGTCTCCTGTCTTGAATAGTTTGTAGCTTTTAGAAATTTTTGTTGTCGTTTTTTATTTGAATTATTTAATTTATTCTTGAATCCGTTATTTAATTGATTATAGAAATTCCCTTCTTCATCAGTTTATCCACATTATTGGATGTTGGCGATCACATTTCTGTACGCTTCACGGTCTGTTGCTGTGTGTACCAGGTCTCCTATAGTTCTTAAACCTGTCCATTCCCTTAGATTTCTTAACCAGGACATTTGCTTTCTTCCCACTCCTCTTCTGTCTTCAATCAAAGTGGTTTTCCTTCTCTTTATGTTAAGTAACATTTCTCTCTTCTTCCCCATTCGTCTCAAGATTTCCTCATTCGTTACTCGGTCGGTCCATGGTACTCTCAGCATTCTTCTGTAAGTCCACATTTCAAAACTTTCAATCATATTCATGGATGATGCTTTTAGCGTCCATGTCTCCACGCCATACAGCAGAGCGTACCACACATAACACTTAGCGTATCTCAATCTTAGTCTTAAATTTATGTCTCTGTTAATTAATATATTTTTTTTAAAATTGAAGAAATAATTGCGGGCTGTTTCTATTCTACATCTAATTTCCTTATCGTTATCCCATTCTTCGTACAGCTAACTACCCAAATACTTGTAACGTGAGACACGTTCTAGTGTGGTTTATTGTGATTTGAGCATTGGGATAAGGCACTTTCTGCCTGCTAACTATCATGAACTTTGTCTTGTTGCTATTTATTTTGAATCCATATTTATTACTGATGGTGTTCAGTTGATTAATCATCCGTTGCAAATCTTCATTACTATCGGCTATTATGACTGAGTCGTCCGCATAGCTGATGTTGTTGACGAATACGCCATTCACTTTGATTCCCAATCTTCCAACGCTTCATTGAAACTGGCCTCGAAATATAGAATAAACAACAAAGGTGATAATATGCACCCCTGTCTAACTCCTATGCTTATTTCTATATCTTGGGTTTTTATTTTATTTGTTGTTATGTGTGCCGTTTGATACCAGTACAGATTTTGAATACAGCGCATGTCTTTTTCATCTGCATCTGTTGTTGTCAATATGTTTATTAATTTTTCGTGTTGAACTCTGTTAAATGCTTTTTCATAGTCAACAAAGCAAAGGAAGACATCTTTCTTCACATCCCGACAGTTCTGTATCAAAACTCGGATACCGAAAAAAGCCTCTCTCGTCCCATCCCACTTCTAATGCCAAATTGGGTATCTTTAAGGTTGGCTTCACATTTTCTAAAAATTCTATTATGTAATACTTTGAGGAATTTTTTCAGTGCATGGTTCATTAAACTGATTAATCGATGTTCATTATATGTTCTTGCATTTCTTTTTTTAGGCAAGGGAATAAAATTTTAACCAGTCTAGGGGATATCTGCCCTCATTATATATTTTGTTAAAAACAATTACCAATAAAGACAGATTTCCCTCATCATTATAGAAATAAAGGATTTTAAATGTAGAACCAAACAAAATGCTTTCATGTCCAATATTATGTTTAATGCAATATTGCCACATTTTTCTTATTCTACGTAGCTCCGTATGCATTATAAAGGGTTGATAAATTTTGTAATTCTCTCAGTAGCATTTTGCAGATTTCTCATCCGATGAGAAAGAGTCCTATAAATTATACTTTCCAAGTAACCCCTATATGAAAAAATCGAACGCTGATAGAAGTCCGGCGGCATAGACACAGTTTATACCGTAATCGGTATAAACTGTGAAATAGATGACCATTTTATAATAATAATAATAATAATAATAATAAAACGTTTATTAATCTCATAAAATAAACAAACAAAGAATATACAGTTTACAAATTAACTACCCAGATACAATATATGAGACTAAAAGGCCATTGAATCAGCTTTCTAATGCAAAGTTAGAAGCTGTTGAGGCCTGTAATGAAGAAAAAAAAAAACCTAAATCTATTACTACTTTTACAAAACTAAAGAATCTCTATATAAACTTTACATTTTATATATAATATCTATATTATTAAACTTAAAAAAAAAATAAGATCAAGATCAATCTAGAAAGGACATAGCACTTGCGGGAAGATGGAAGAGACGAGAACATACAAAAAAAAACACATGAAGGAAAAAGAAGATGGCAGATAAAGAGGAAACATAGCACAAATAATGCAGCAAGGTCACAACCAAATATATACTTTAAGGGGCGGAAAAATAACTTATGGAGTAGGCTTATTGAAGAAGTTTTGTTTTCATTTTATTTCTAAATGTTACAAGGCTTTCGTTAAAATTACTTATTTTAAATTTGTTTACTAAAAATGCAGCGTTATACGAAAATGATCTTTTATAAATTTCTTTGCGGTGTGCTGGTATTGTAAGAATTATATTACGTCGAATATTTAAATTGTGAACATCTGTTCGAAAATTTAATTTTTTGAACAAATACGGTGGCGATTTATTTTTTATAACTTTATATATAAAACACGTAAAGTGAAGTATTCGACGGTCATACATGTTGAGCCACTTCAATTCTTTGAGTTTGTGGGAGATATGACATCTACGTCTAATGCCAAAAACAAAGCGTAAACAACAATTTTGTAATTTTTGTATTCGTCTTACATCCAAGCTATCTAAACACGGGCCATATATATTATCACAGAAATTGAATAATGATAAAATAAGGGAGTTACATAGCATTATCTTTGTCTCCTGATTTAGAAAATGTCTATGTGAATAAAGTAGTTTTAATGTACCATATGCCATTCTAAGCTTGGAGGTGACGTGCTCTTTAAATCTCAGCTTCGTGTCAAAAACTAAACCCAAATTTCGCGCGCTATTCTGAAAAGGAATTATGTTGTTATTAATCTGTATCTTTAAATTATTCTGAAGATGGTCTCTTGACTGTTCATTGGAGAATAATAGCGCCACGGATTTTTTTGGATTCAGTTTCAGGCAGTGTTTTATGGGTTGTAATTTTCTGCTGGCTGCAGTTTATTACTTTTATTATTCTTATTATTACCTTTTTTATAAATTTAATTATTTAGTTGTAGGATGCTGTGTACCCAAGATTAAGTAATAAGGTATATTATCTGTCTATCTACCTATCTTTTTTTATGGCACACACACTTAAGGAAGATCCCTATGGCACTCGACAAGCAGTGTGTGCGCGAAGATGTTGTTGATTCGTACGGTTCTGTAGCTGTAGGTTGTAATTTGGGGGAAACAGTGATATCCTGGGAGTGAGTTCATTACCTACTACAGACTATAACTAGGCCTGACGGGCGTATACTGAAATGTGCAATTTCTTTTATAATTTCACAGTTAAGTAGACATTTTAGATGCAAAAATTTCGAAAAAATATAACAAAAGCTTGTGTTTTGTAAATTTAACTGTTTTTATATGTAGTTTGAAACGTAATTGGCCTCTTACAAGCTTATATTACTTTAAGCACGACTATTATGACTGATAATGTGTATTACTCATTTTTTTCTAAATCAAAAATTAAATTGTAGTTTACTTACCTTTTTCTGCATACATAAATAATATTTAAGGGCTTCCGGTTAAAACAAGGCTGCGAGTCATGAACTCAGCCTTTAGACGTGCCTCATTCGATTTTTGTTAAAGGAAAACGAAATTTCAAAGCAAAAACCTTTGAATATCCAGTTTATCAAAATAGAATCTATTTTGATAAACTGAAACTAGATAGCACCAATCTATTTAATAGATAGGTGGTAAAAATCTCACTATAGGTATAAAGGTGTCATAATAGGTAATAGTAATGTCAAATTTGGTAGTGTGTTTTGTCCTCGGTTTTCTCCGAGGGTTTCTCTATCCAAAGAACCTTGCAATCTTCAAATATTTATGATAAAACATGAAAGCTTTATACAGGTTTCAGATTATTACTTCTTTATGTTATATTTGGTGTATTACTCGGTATATTATTGGGGTCTAATATTTTTTATTAAAAGTCTCCAGTTTCCTTTTTTACTTTTTACCCAAAAGATTATGATTATGTTTAGAACAATAATTATTAAGAAAGAAGTGTATTTGAAATGCTGCAAAGAAACATTTTTGAAACATCAATTTTTAAGTGATTTTTACAATTTTCAAAAGGAGTCAAAAGGCTGTTTTGATTTAGATAGTTTAACAACAGCTCACAAAGAAAAAACTTTTTATTGTAAATATCTAAAAATATGTCTTCGAACTCATTAATCAGTTTTTTAAATATAAAATAGGCTGTTGAAACTACGTCCACTACTTGTTCACGAGGATATAAAAGAGCCCCACTAAATTGTAAGAATCTTCTACAACACAAGGTTCATTTAAAGTTAAATTTCCCTTGCAAAAGTTACAACTTATTAAGAAAACCTTTCAGAGCCTCTATAATAAAAGGATTAAATATTTTGAGAGCTAATTTAACATTTTGCCTTTCTATAGATGATGGAAAAAGAGCGTTTAAACTAAGGGAATACCCATGTTTTAATATTTTATCTCGTTTTAGTTCATGAAGTTTTTTGACCACTGAGGGCATATAGCAAACATTGTATTACAGCCTTTATGAGGCATAATTACACTAAATATCACTTACCCCAAGATTAGCTAACAGGAACAAATTTTATAAACTTGCTGTACACAATCCGGTCGGCGAGCACAAAACAAACTCTTATTACACGAAAGCAACTGTAAGTCTAAACATTTTTGAAAAGCTAAAAACATGAACTTTAGGTCTTTTCGGCTAGTTTCCACCGCAGCCTGGTGCACATTATCTGGACGGCATTGTTCACATAAATTTAAACACACTTCTATTATATATTGATATTATAAAGAAATAAACAGAAAATCAATGGAAAATCTAAAAATAATTATTAAGAAACCGGTCGAACGTTGAAAGTACGCTGGCAAATGGGCAAGTAACAGGAGGCAGCGTAGCCAGATTTTTAAGAACCGTCTCGTCATACTCGAACTGCAGCCCAAATATTAAATCGTTTGCGTTAGTAGCTGTTCAATTGTAAAAAATAAATATAGATACGAATTAGCAGAATTGCCTCGTTCTGGCCATCAGGATTTGGCTCGTCTGGGTCGGTAGAGTTAGTTTCATACATTATTTGGGATGTAAACTATTTATTGAATATTTAGTTGGACTTTAATTTTTACAGCATTTGTTAAATAACATTTGAAATTATGTTTTTAAATGGAACTAACTAAATATTTATACAAAATAATTAGGTTATTGCTATGCAACGTTTATTTCCTTAAAGGTTTTGATTCCGTTATGCTTAACTTTCCGGTTTTTATATATTTACTTTTCGGATTTTAAATATTTATTTATATTTAATATAACTATACTATAATATACCAAAGCAAACTTTTACATTAAGTATCCAATATATTGTTAATTGTAATTCAAGACAAATATTTTACGTTTCTTTGATAAATAATTTGTGGCAAACTACAGTGAGAAGTAGCCCAAATTGTGATAAAGCGCCCAATCTGACAGCACTGGATACAGAATATATCGAAGATGGCGGATGGAAATTGACATTCCAGTGGCCCAGCGTGGCAATCAACGTTAAATACGTAAGTGGGCGCGATAAAATAATCAATACTTTTACTGGGCTCCTCTTGACTCCTCTGTATGCTTTTCTTATGGCAAAAAAGTATTGACCGCTTAGGACGACGTCACTGCTAATTTTAATATTAGCTAGTTGGCATAGTTATAGGAGGTAATGGTGAGTTTCATAGTGATGCAGTGCTCCACACAAAGGCATACTTGTAAAGCGATGTTCTAGGTGTTTCCCGTTGTATGACGAACGGGTGCGCTCTTGACGTCTGCCGTGATTGTCTGACAGGCGTTGCTGGGTGCAGGATGAGGCTGGTTAAATCCTGGGAATATCTGCCATGAAAATATCTCTAAAACAGGGAGATCTCGGCCACATGCCTGCGGTGTTCCAGATTATCCAGATCCCGGGTCAACTCCAGGCGCACAGCTCTGTTAACAACGTGGTCATCTCAGGACATATTGCTGTTGACCGAGACACCCATCTATCATATACAGACATGAACCATACACACTGATTGCATACTATAGCTATTTTAATATATCATATTAATTCTTATCTAACAACGTTTTCTCTGTAAATTAGCAGAATTATAGAGGTATAAATAATCATATAAATATATCATTGATTGAAGGAAATGGACTATTGATTTGCTCAACTCAATTCTTTTATTCAACGTACACAGATGATGTGGAAATTACGTGTGAACTGCTATCGAAAGCTATGAAAACACTAAAAAATCCATTAATATAAAATGTAATAATAGATTCAAGAGCTAAACGAAGACGACCATTGCCCGCAAATATTAATTTTCCTAGGGAATGTTCACCTTTTATTAATGGTACCATTAATTAACGTAATTATGCTCATTACGAAGATCCGAATCCAAAAATACTCCATGTAGTACACACTCAATATCATTAAAACTTAAATGTTTGGGCGGGCATTTAATCTACTTCTAACTGTATTTGTCAGACATGGCAGCAATATTTGTTCCTCGTCTTCTGGCTTCAAAATTATTTAAACAATCCGTGCTTGCTGTTGTTGCTCTTTTACGCCCTCCTCCATTTATGGTCCGGAACTTTCTTCAAACTCGCCCTATTATAATGTGGACAACACCAAATCTTCTAGCCAAGTCTCTTTGCTTTTGATGGTTTTTGATACCAATTGCGTGATTTAATTTAGTAGCATTTAATCCGGGCATTTTTTACAGTGCCTTCTGTTATGACATTATCTGTTGTCATTTTCACAAAAACGTGCCATATCTGACGTTTCCACAAATCCTTTGCCAGGTATGTAAAACAACCGTATTTTTCATGTTCGGCGGCACACACACAAAAGGAAAATCCTATACCACTGAACGAGCGGTGCGTGTGCGGGCAAGACGATGGACGTTGGACTTGAAGTGCTGTAGGTTGTAATTTTCGAGAAAGAAGTTACTCTGAAGTCCATTCCAGAGCGAGGCAGTTCTCCAGATAAAGGAGTCCCGGAACAGCGACGTCCTAGGTGTTCGCAACTGAATCGTATGTTGATGAGCAGCTTGTGTCTGACGGGTATTTCTCCTTGGCACAACTCTGGACGGAATCATAATTGCCAGCACGTTCGAACACCTTCCTTAGTAGTATCGATAGTAAAGAGAAAGATCCGCCACTTGTCTTCAATGTTCGAGTCTATCAAGGTTTTTAGTCAACCCTGGGTCATCCACAAGGCGGACTGCTCTTGTCTGTTTGGAATCTAATATATTGAGCAAGTGTTTGGGTGCCGAGCTCCACACATGGTAGCAGTATTCCAGAGATGGTCTTATCTGGGCCTTATGTCTGATGAGCTGATGAGGTGTATACAAATTTTCTGCTCTATAGAGTGCTCCTAGCTTTTGTGCTGCTTCGTTGGCGATTTTGGTGACGTGATTACGCTAAGACATGTTGTTTTTTCTACTTTGATGCCCAGCAACCTTATGGATGAGGCCATAGCCAGTATTTGTCCTGTCATTAATAAGTCAGATCCAGCAATTTTTGCCTTTTTTGAGAAGGCAGGTGCTTGAATCTTTCTTGCGTTAACTGGGCACTGTTTTCCTCACCTCAATCCACGATGGCTTTCATATCCTCATTGATGGCAGCAATCTGATTTTCTCGTTCGCGTTGGGAACGAGCAGCGTTCATTGGAGTGGACATGAATGAGGGATATAAGAGCGCTGCCGTCTGCAAAGCTGCAAATAGAATTGCTTATGCTGTCTAAGAGATCGTTGATATAGAGCAGGCACAGTGTGGGTGATAATATACACCCTTGAGGAACTCCGGCATTGATTTCAATTTACTCCGAGAGATGTCTATCAATATCAACTCGGATGCTTAGATCCTTTAAGAAATTGGAAGGTCATAGGAGCAATGCTGGGATAGTCTCTATGCTGTCAATTTGCTTCAAAATCCGTCATGCCACACCCTATCAAATGATTTGGGTATGTCCAGAGCCACTGCACGAGATTCTCCGTGACTCTCGATGGCTTTAGTCTACAGGTAGGTCACGTAAGTCAGGAGATCTCAGGTTGATATGTTGATCTTTGCAGATTTATGATGCCAAACCTTTCAGGGTACCTGTGGCTCTTGCGGAAGCCATACTGGGAATCACTGATGATGCCTGATGATTCGAGATATTTTAAGAGTTGTTCGTTGTTCTCCATGACTTTGGCTATTCGATGGTAGTTATTTGGAACAATTTTTTACTTTTCCTCGGGCACATTTCCAGCTAGAAGGAAAGCATGCAGTTTGGAATGATAGGGAGAAAAGCCTGCATAGTGGAGCTGTTAGTTCAGCAGCACATTTCTTAAGCACTATTGCGGGAACGCCATCCGGTCCTGTGGCTTTGTTAGTGTCTAGGTTTTTGAGTTGTCGTTTCACTTCACGTTGATGAAATACCAGATCTGGCATTGAGGCATTCACTCTCCAAATAGTTGGGGGAGTCTTTCCTTGAGGATCTAAGGTAGAATTTGATGCAAACATTTCGGCAAGAATGTTCGCTTTCTCTTTGGCCGTTTCCGCTATTGAGCCGTCATCTTTGGTCCAGAGGCGGATCCAGGCCAATAAAAAGGGGAGGGCGAATGGTTTTTGAAGTGAAACTTCTTTAGCGAGGGTAAAGTGAGAAAAAATGAAAGTGAAACGGTTATCAAAGTTGAAACGGTTATCAAAGTGAAACCCTCCTTTAATTAAGCATGTTCCAGTATAGCTAGAGGGTTGAAATTCTCAGGACATGTAGCCGGGGAAAATGAGGATCCTGGACGAAAACTAGACCCCCTCCTAAAAAATGGGAAAAAATTAAACAAAAAAACGTAAAAAATTGTTCAGAAAGTTAATAAAAGTATTATAAAACGAAATAAGAAGGAAAAGTAAGAGAAACGCAGTTTTCGGCGAAAAAAAGGCAAAAGAGATCAGCTACGAGGTCGGGGATAGCAAAAATGGAAAGAAAAAAATGGCTTTATGAAAAAAAAATTATTTAAGAATGGGAAAAAATTAAAAAAAAACGTAAAAAATTGTTATGAAAGTTGATAAAAGTATTATAAAACAAAATAAGAAAAATAAAAATAAAAAATTATTCGGGAAGTTAATAAAAGTATCACAAAACCAAATAAGAAAGAAAATTAATACATAAACAATTGTTAGGAAAGTTAAAAAAGTATTATAAAACGAAATAAAGAAAAAAACAAAAAAAGGTTAGAGAAACGCGGTTTTGGACAAAAAAAATAGAAAAAAAATGGGTCAAAATGTCGAAACCGGGGGCAAAAGTCAAAAAAAGCTTAAACAAAAAAATAAATACTCAATTTTTAATATCTCTTTCATAAATTTCACTTCAGTTGTGTGCTTATAAAGATGAGGCACATAATTTTCTTTTATATACACCTATACCCTATACATATGAGTGTTAGGTAGCTTTAAAAACCTTAGAAATAAGCTTCAAATCAAACGCCTTAATAATCTGCAACATATAGGTACTGCAAAACATACTTTAATCGTCTTAAGCACTTTTATTGAACAAAAAAAAACTGATTTAAATATAAAAAATAAAATTAATCCTCAGAATGCTATTATTATTTAGGTGTGTACCTATAGAAATAACTAAACCGTAACATAAAATAACAAAAACTTTAATAAAACGAGAACACATAAGTACTTTTAAGCAAATAAGTATTGTAGGTATTAAAATGAACACAGTAATGTAAGACAAAATATAATTGTCTGTGTTTTTACTTGCAAATTTATCTGCTATTCTTTCTTCATCTACTTCAATATCCTTATGGATATTGAGTAATGCTAAGGCAGAAAGTCTGAATTGAGACATGTTTGTCCGTAAGTAAGATTTAATCGGTCTTAAAGAAGAAAAACTTATTTCTGGCGTAGCATTACATAATTACTGGAAAACAACTTAATATTATTAAAAATTGTTTCACATTTGGAAATTCATGTGTCGTCGCCTCCCCGTAATGACAACTGGTTGGAGCAATGATTATAATTTTGGAATGAGTTGAGATAACATAGTAATGAATAAATACCACAATTGAAATAAGGATGAGGATACATCTCCTGTATCATACAATATTCCTTAAGTCATAGTGACAGTCCAAAAGGAATGTGAAACACTGCCTAAATTTTTTGTAATCCTACGTCTTAATCCAAAAACAAGCTACTGGTTTTTACACATAAGCATAGGGTAGCCAAGGCATGTGCCGTCAAATAAAACTAAAAGTATATTAATACAGTTTTTTTTCAAAAGTTATTTACCTATAGATCTGAATTTCCTTTGGATCTCTTCGAGTGTCCGGCAGTGTATTATAAATATTTTAATCTTTTAATAAGTTGTTATGAAACGTTTTCAGCAGGAAGGCTATACCAGGTATCTGAGGAAAAAATGCAAACAAAAAAGTTTACACATTTTCGGACACATGTAACATCACTTTAGAATCTATAAATATGTAAATGGTCTCTCAGAAGTCATTAATTCATTGTACCTTTCAGAACTTTTTAGTCGGCCAAAATACAAGTTCGTAAATCGTCGTATATTTACAACAAAATCTGACAGCGCTTCAGCCCATTGTTCTCCTTTTTGGCAGTTTTATTTTCTTGCAGTAGTGTTTTACAAGATTATACAATGTCACGAATCGCCAGACCATTATACAGTGCCGGCAAAAGTTCTTGAGTAAACTTATAATAATAGTTACGAACCGTTTTCTGTTTTATGCATGAATTAGGTGTAATTAAATATTTTATAATCAGAAATATTCTTCATTTTTGAGTAAAAAGAGGCAAATATTTTTAATCAAGAATATTCATCTAACTCTTAAAATGCAAGATCAGTTGATTTGGTATTATTTAGTTTTCTAATTTTAGTCATAAAATAGCTCCAAACAAATCAAATAATATTCATGAATAATGAATATATAGCAATGTATATCATCGAACTGCATTTTGGATGTAAACACAGTTTAAACGACTGCCTATTTTGAAAACGGGATAAATGACGAATGGGGTAGTTAACGAAAAAAGAAAACAAAGATTTGGTAGGATGAAACAATTAGAGTTATTTAGCAAAGCATGAATGATGAGCAAGTGTTTGCATGCATTTTTAATTGAAAAAGCCCGGAAGTTTGGCGCTGCGGCTTGTTAGCTAGGCATTTTTGTGACAAAATGATAAATCCTGTTTGTCAAGTTTGCCTGTTTCATTTCCCTATCTCCTGTTTCAATTACCTCTTGTTTGCTCGAAGTTTAAACTGGTAAAATACCTTCGCGGGATTTTTGTTAGCCTTTTCAATTAATTTATTATAAATGTTGATTTCCTTTCAGAAATTTACAACGTTTTATTACTCTCCTTTAAATAATAGCGCGATTATTTTATTACAAAACTTTGAGCTATTTCATGATTAAACTCTTAAACCTTGGGAAGGGGTGAGTATATTTATAGCTGGGAGCTATATCGATATTTAAAAAACTTATTATTGATAATAATAATAATATAAAAGAAATGATAACAAAGTCAATAAATGATGGACGTCTAACTAATTAAGAGCACTAAAATCTAACAGGAAAACGTAGAATATTGAATGCTAAACTCGTACACAAAAGCTGAGAAAATACAAAGGAAAAACGGTAAAAGAAAAAATAAAAATAACACGTTTAGAATCGAACCTAGGTCCTAGCCAAATTAACTCAATATTGGAAACTATAGTCGAATACGATATTGAGAAAATACAAGTGAATAGTATAAAAAGTAGGATGTGCTTAACTCAACAAACTCATAAAAAAGAAATTCCGAGGAAAGAATGGAAAAGCAAGAAAAATTAACGATGATTCAAACAAAAATTATGGAAGAATAGAAATAACCTGTGTGGAATCATAACTAAGATAATACCAAATTATTTAGGAACGAAAATTGATAACAAATAGTAAAAGTTGAAAACACAAAACGAAAGAAGAATATGCTGGACACTAAAAAACGGACAGAAAAACGTAGGGCCTTGAATTGGAAGAATAAAAAGAGAATAGCAGATTACAATAAGCTCAGCAAACTTATTAGAAAGGAAAGCCAAAGAACTAAAAGGCGGATCAAGTTTTTTTTCTCAACCTTCGCCCCCGATTTCGAAATTTTTTTTTCCTTTTTTTTCAACTTTTTTTTTTCGCTGAAAACCGCGTTTCTCTAACCTTTTGTTTATTATTTTTTTCCTTTATTTCATTTTATAATACTTTTATTAACTTTCCGACCATTTTTTTCTTTTTAACTATTATTTTTTAATCTTGTTTGGTTTTATAATACTTATATTAACTTTCCGAATATTTTTTTACATTTTCTTCAATTTCCCCTATTTATTTTTTTTTTCTCAAAGCATTTTTTTCTTCTTACATGTGCCATCCCCGACCTCTTAGCTGAACCTCTTCACAATTTTTGCCGAAAACCGCGTTTTTCTAACTTTTTTTATTAATTTTTTTTTGCTCTCATTTCGTTTTATAATACTTTTATTAAGTAACTGTAAGAACAATATTTTTCGTTTTTTTAATTTTTTCCCAATTTTCCAAAAATTTTTTGTTTCTTTTTTCATAAAGCATATTTTTTTCTTCCTATTTTTCCCATCCCCGACCTTGTAGCTGAACTCCTTCGCCTGTGTTCGCCGAAAACCGAGTTTCACTAACTGTCTTTTTTTATTAATCTTTTTGTTCTTATTTCGATTTATAATACCTTTATTAACATTAAGAACAATTTTTTACGTTTATTTTTTCAATTTTTTTCTGAGTTTACCCTCGCTAAAGAAGTTTCCCTTCAAAAATAAATACAATAAAAATAACAAGTTTAGAATCGAAACTAAACTACAACAAAATTAAATTGTTTCACTGTGAGACAAAGATAAGAAATCTATATATATTTTTAAAAATCCCCCGAGACAGTAAAAAGAAAACACAATCAAAAATAATAGGAATAGAAACCAACTCACTTCACTGTTTAATAAAGGGGAAAAATAAGTAACAAATATGAGGCCAGGTAAAGAAGAGTCGTGAGAAAACTAATAATCGAGCATTGAATCAAAAAATAAAATGCTAAACCTATACACTAAAGAAAGAATATCTTAGAAAATAAAAAGGGAATCCAAGAAAGGTTAATGCAAGCAAAAACAACAACAAATACAAATACATATTCACGTAGTGATTTCATAGCTGAATAAAGAAGGAAGTAAAAAAACAGAAATATAATGTTGAATAATCGTAGAAGACAACATAGAGTTAAATGAAAAGAAGGAGATAGATGAAACAACAAAAAGCAAATTATTACTTTTAAGATTGATCAGAATCGAAAAATAAACTTAAAAATATCATGTTTGGAATCGAAACCAAACAAGTAACAAGCGGGAAAATAAAATATATAGTAGGATATCGAATTTAGAAAATAACAATGGATAGTAAGATATGCTAAACTCAGAAAAGCCGAGGGGATGGAAAAGAAAATCAGCAAAATCTAACGATGATTCAAACAAAAATTATTGAACGAAATTAATAACAAACAGTAAAAGCTAAATACGCAAAGTGATAGAAGGATATGCTGGATAAAAAAAAGTATAAAAATCGTAGATTAATAAAAAGCTATAGAATATACTAGATTAAGCGAACTATTAAAAAACAGCCCCACGAATAATGATCTTATTAAGAAAGACTATCCAATAACGCAAACGAAATTAAAGGCAATAAAAATAGCATGTATAAAATTGAAAATAGGCAAAATTTTATTATTTTGACGGAAAATAAATAACACAAAGGAAAATTTAAAAACCACAAATCAAAAGGAGAGCTACAAAATTTATAGAAAAAACCTAGAATTTAATTTATAAAATTAAAAAGGAATAGTTGAATTTAATAAAATAAACGTAAGTGACAATATCCGAGAACATAATTTGGGAACACATGAAAGATTAACTAATACCGTAATCAAAAATACAAAACAATAAAAATAACATATTTGGATCGAAACTGGGATACATCTAAATAAATCAATGCTGCGTAAGGAAGGAAAATAAACAACAAACAGGAAAAGTTAAAACTCGCATTCCAATAAAGAGTAAACCAAACCAATAGTAGAACGTAGGATATTGAATTGGAAAAATTAAAAGTGAATACGTAGTGGAATATAGAATATGCTACGCTCAATAGACTCATTAAAAATAAATGCTGAAAAAATAAAAAGGAAGGATAAGAAACATTATCCAAGAACGTAAAAAAAATTAAACAATAAAAATAACAAGTTTAGAATCGAAACTAGACTACAATAAAATCAAGGTATTTCACTGTGGAATAATGAACGAAAAATAACAAAAGGAAGACGGATAAAGTTAAAAATATAATTTAAAGAATTCTGTAAGACTAAGAGAACATTCAAAAACAACAATAGGACGTAGAAAATTTGAGTTAGCATAATACAAAGCCAATAATAGTATATTCTTATCTGAATAAATTCGCCAAAGAGAAGGAAACGTAAAAAGGAAGATCAAGAAAGAATAACCAATAACGTAAATGAAAATAGCGGTAATGAAAATAACATTTTTAGGATAAGACAAAACCAAATTATTTCACTCCTAGATGAGAAATGAAAACGAATAAGGAACAGAAAATTTAAAATCACAGAATAAAGAATAGGTAGAAATAAGTCGTACAATATTGAATTAGAAAATAAAAAGGGAATAGTAGAATATGCCAAATTCAACAAACCCATAAACTGCGAAAGATTAAAAAACGCAATCAAAATTAGAATAGCATATTTGGAATTGAAACCAAATTATTTCACTGTTTATTAATGAAGGAAAATAATTAAAAAACATAAGAAGGTAAAGAACTCCATTTGACTAAAGAAGCAAAACAAAGAACAGAAATATAATGTTGAAAACAATAGTAGACTAAATGGAATTAAATGACAAGAGGGAGATAGATCAAACAACAAAAAGCTAATCAGGAGAAATTAGTGGAATAAATTCTTTAACAGAAAATAGGATTGAGAGTGAATTTTAAAAAAAGATCATGGATAAAGAAGAATCAATATGACATTTAAAGTCAAAAAGTATACAAAAATGAACGATTACATAATATAAAGGATAGAAAACCCAACTTACGAATTTAACTTACTTTAAAAAAATTAATTGTAAGGAGAAGCAAACT
>MU186956.1:24126-76806 GCA_016904865.1 Pissodes strobi
CGAATTTAACTTACTTTAAAAAAATTAATTGTAAGGAGAAGCAAACTAGCATTCGGAAAATAAGGAAAATGATTAATGGGAATACACGTACAAAACAATGATATTATAACCTACGAAGAGGATGCATATCTATTAGACAGGTCTATTTGGCTGCGGGCAGGTAATAACCGATAGCAATGGAAATATTTGAAATGGGTACTTATGTGCAAAAATGGCTTTAACACCTTAAAATGAAAGCAAAAATTTTCTTGTTGTTGGAAATTCATTGATTGTTGTATTTACTCTATTTTTGGATATTTTAGATATTTGATTGCTCATACATGGCTATTTTACAAAACATATCAACGTCATAGACTTTAAACGTAACCCACCCAAACTAAATATCATCACATTGATCCAAATAATATCTAGAGAGAAAATAAATGGCAACATTAATTTGTTATACTGCCCTGCAAAATAATCTATGTACGTTCTAAATGACTTATAATATAACGCTTAAATATATAGTTCTGAACTGCTTGAATACCTGCTTCAATGTTGTCAAAAAATATTAAATCTTAAACTGTGTTGGGTTTCTTTGAAAAACAAGCCATCAGAAGTGAGTCAGTGGCCTTTGAAAGCACATTAAAGATGATGGCTCGGGTGAGTTGACAGTTGCTATTGTGTCGTCTGTCCGGACCGGTTAAAAAGCTGTCAATAAATTACTGCATTATGCATCAAACTGTGATAAATTTTGCCATAAGTTTATGACACAAAAGTGTTCGGCATTGTGTATACCACTAAATGAATTTACCCTTTTAAAATACCTTTATATATTTTTCGCGATTTTATTTTATAACGAGGAACTTACTTATACATCTTTCATGACTTGGCATAATAAAAAGCTGATTATACTAGTTATCCTTATTTAGAGTATAGGTTTCTGTATTTTACGTTGAGGTCTCGCTTACTATAGTCCTGGAATTACTGAAGTCATGTTATTAGGGCAGTATGTAACGGGCGACAAAATGCGAAGTTGCTTTATTATTTTAAATGCAGTTTTCCCGAATTTACAGGGGTTACTAACAATGCCGATGAAGTTCCCAAATTCTAGATATATATTTGTAGTTTAGCACCCAAGGACGCTTTTAAAATATTGGTGATATCAACTGAACCTCAAGACTTCGATTAAAGATCCCTTGATTCGTGCTTGTGGTAGTCCATTTCATTTTCTGCAAAATATTACAATTCACACGTGCAAGAAGTCAAGTTTAACTAGCATTGCTTGTTTTATTTTCGTGTAGTTGTACAAACAGTGAGACACGAAAACAGAACGATTAGTCTGGCGAGAGCAGTTCGTGAATGTGACACTGACGTTTCAATTTGAATGCTATGCGGTAACGAGCGATCCAGGCGTCTATTTGGCGTCTCTCTCACCCTTTTCGTGTCAAAAGTTGCAATTATTCTGCAATTGCATTTTGCGCTTCCCTTTCGAACCGACCTTCGGTCAGATACAGGGGGTTTTCTTTTTCCCTTTTTTAACCCTTAACTAATAAGTCCCAAATGCAGCACATATATAATATGCGTGGGTTCCAAAGACCCAGTTTTTGAAATAAATGAAAAGAGTTTTTATTTCTTATCATAAGTCAAAAAAAATATGTAAGGGTGCAATTTATTTGCTGACGCAGTTTGGGCACATAACATCAGCGCAGCGATAAATATATTGACTTTTTGCATCTCTTTTATGCATTGCTGGATTTTTTTCTTTCTTTACCGGACAAAAATGACACCTCTTTGGCTTGTATGTAGATTTCACTATTAAAGAGGTTGGTATAACTGGCAAAGTAGTTTCAATCTGGTTCTCTATAGATTCACGGAGTTGACGAAGTATATGTTTATTGTTCATTCGAACTCGAGCTCCTTCAGGTAACTATACTTTTTAATGTCAATCCCATTGGGCGACTTTTGGTAAAGTAACCCAGAATTTACCCCAGCGATGTTTAGCATTGACCAACGTCGTGTTATTCTAGACGTCGCAAAATGTACCCATTTTTGTTCCAGCACATATATTCCAACTTTGGTGTCATTGTAAAATTCTATAATATCTGCTGATTTTTGAGACACTTGATTGATTTTTGCATCATGATGCATGCAAGTAATTAAGCATTCCATAAATCAACATAAGCCCAGGACACACGCAGAAATAAACCAACCTACTTACAGAATAGCTGGACAAGATGATGATTTCATTGATGCAGACAGAGTCAGTTCGCTTATGGAAGATTATATGCCCTTAAACTTTGTAAATAAGTCATTAATTCATTAATGATGGGGTTAGGAATTATCTAAAATACCAAAAAAAATTAGGGTCATAGATGAGGAAAATGATATGTTGGAAGATGACGAGTATGGAATAAGTGAAAAAGTTTTTTTCTAGAAAAGGAAAACGATACACCAAAGATCATTATAGGAACAGTGGTAGAGAGAAGGCGATGTAGAAATCTGATATTTGCGTTAAAGTACAGGATTAACAAAATTAAGAAGAAAAATGGTACATAATAATAGGGAAACATATTTGTCCCAAGAGCTATTTTTTTACTGATCTTCCTTTTTTGGGCACATAATCAACTAGGGTAATTGTGCCCTGAAATCTAACAAGAGACTATTCGGTTAGCATGAAATTCCAATGGGCTCTTTCTTTTTTTTTTCATTTTACCAATACAAGTTAGTTTGAAGAGTACCAGTTGTTGCCAGTAATATTTTTCTGTGTTTTTTGAAGCAAACAAGTGACTAAGCGGAGACCTACTTGAGTCAGTTGGGACAAAGAAGATTGTGAGACACTGACATTATCTTTGCCAAGGTAAACTTCAGCAATGGACATGTAACGCGTCTCAGAATCTGCAAGAATTTGTATTTTAATCCCTTATTTAGCGTGTTTATTTGGCATATACATGTGAAAGCAGCATCTGTTTCTAAATGTCACAAGCATTTGATCTGCAGTCAAAAATTCAGAGGTCATAGATTTTACCTTATCATTCTACAAATTCTTCAAATCTATCTGTAATTGGAACCAGTTTGGTTATAGCTTGTCTTTCAGCCAGTGTGGTTTCATTATTAACACGCAAGCAGCAAAGTTGAAAGCAAAAGCTAGAAGCGTGCAAGAGTCCAGTTGGTACTATTGAATATTTCTCTGCCAGTATCAGTTGTTTGATTTGAAGATTTCTTGCAACTTTAGCAAGACAATAAATGCTTTAATTTTTTCGAGATTTATCTCAGATATAAATGATGGTCCATTTTTGGCAGCCTCAATGTTTTTAGCATGCATATTTCTGTTTTTTTATTATTAAATTCGGCAATCTTCTGAAGCATTTCAGGAGATGCAGGTTTCCAATGTATTGATTATTAAATGTTGTTCTGCTTCTTGCAGACACCGATTTAGACCAAACAGTTTTGTTCTTTCCATGCGAATATTCTGATGTCTTCCTCTTTAAAGGTTCTGATTCACTTTCTGATAAAACACTCTCTTCATCAGGGTTATAATCCAAGTCGCCCCTAGAATCATAAAAAACTTACTTTCCGTTCCGCGATCGCTCAAATAATTGTCATCAATTTCTTCTTGATCGCTTTGATCATTTCCATTTACTGGTTCATCAAGCTATGAATTGTATATACTTTTCAATCAAAAAATCGTTCTTAAAACCATAGTTATTTCAGGTTTCTAAAATTGACATAAAAAATTATATGCCTCACCTTTATAGCACACAATGAAGGGAAACTTTTTCTCACCTTGTGCCCCCGGTTTCGACACATTTTTATTTATTTTTCCATTTTTTCCAACCTTTTTTTCGCCGAAAACGGCTTCTCTAACTTTTTTTTACAATTTTTTTTCTTTATTTCGTTTTATAATACTTTTATTAACTTTCCGAACATTTTTTTCTTTTTTATTATTATTATTTTTTTTATTTGGTTCTATAATACTTTTATTAACTTTTCAAACAATCTTTTTTTATTGTTATTATCTTTTTCTTATTTCGTTTTATAATACTTTCATTAACCTTCCGAATATTTTTGACCTTTTTTGATTTTTTCCCATTTTTTCAAAAATTTTTGTTTTTTTTTTCATAAAGCATTTTTGCCATCCCCGACCTCGTAGCTGAACTCCTTCGCCCTTTTTTGCTGAAAACCTCGTTTCTCTAACTTTTTCTTTATTTCGTTTTATTTTCTTAATAACTTTCCGAACGATTTTTTACGTTTTTTAAATTTTTCCCCATTTTTTCGAAAATGTATGGATGTTCGGGTAGGTGGAGGGTAGGTTCCAGTACGGGGTCCAGTTTTCGTCCAGGATCCTCTTTTTACCCCGGCTACATATCCTGACAATTTCAACCCTCTAGCTATACTGGAACATGCTTAATTAAAGTGGCGTTTCACTTTGATAACCGTTTCAACTTTGATAAGCGTTTCACTTTGATAAGCGTTTCATTTTAGTTATGCTACAGCCTCTGCAAGTTCCTTGTCTAAATAAAAGTTCAAGAATTGAGCTTTTGGGATGTCCATTGAGCTTGTTGAGCATTTACTGCGTTGACGTCCTCAAGAAACAAACCACAATGACTGAAGCTATTATATTAATAATTATGAGTTAATTTCAAAAGCATATTTCCTGTGTGTGAATTTTTAGCAATAAATGCCGTATCATCAACATATCCAAGATTATTTTCTCTATAACTTAGAGAGTACGCATCTTCGCTGAAACTTCTCATCGATTTAATGTCAAGTTTCATATTCGAGTTGGTTTAATCAATATTTAAGTGCACACTGCGTTTCACCGTGTCAGAAGCCTAACATTACTCTACAAAAGGAACACAGAGTTTGAAGAAGTATTTTATTTAATCTTCATAATTTTGCAGATATGAAATGTGGTTGTCCACGCAGATTCAATATCCTGTTTCCAAGTTCAGTCATTACCAACGAATAACTTTATTAAAATCCTGGTTTTGGATGGCGGATTGTAATTATGGAAAATGGGTTTCATCGATGCACAGTAGGCATTTTTCCGGAACAAAAGAATATGAGAATTGACCAAATAATCACGGTCGTTATTGGAAATGCTCGCTCTGTGGTAGCGAAAACCCGCAATAACAAATCATATGTAAGCTTTTACTAACAGATTTTAACTGTCTGTGTAATGCTAACATAATGCCCAGTGTTATGAGGGAAATTGGGCGATGGTTCGTGATTTTAATGACCGAAGTGGTCGCTTTGCCGTTTTGTGGCCTGATTTTTTCTCCCTACTTCTTAATTGTCTTTTAATGGCTCTGTATTCTCTTAATAGGCAATTATTTTCAAATAATCGTTTCAATATAAAGACTTATGTGCCTAATAATAATGTAGTTAAGGTAGAAAGTAGTTTTATTAACAAAAGACAAATCTGCGGTTTTTTATATTTAGAAAACTGTTTGTTATAAAAAGTAAATAAATATACTAAAAAATGTTAAGTAAAATTAAAATTTTGAAGTATCGAACTATCGAGTACAGATATTCTTCCAAAAATTGTATGCATATTTAAATCATTTATGACCTCAATGGAGAGAATGGTAATTAGCTTTATAAGTATTTAACTTTATAATTAACCATTTTAATTAGCCATTTGTATTACCATAGGTAGGTGGGATTTTATTCATAAGGTGTGAATTGAAACATGTATTATAAGTATTATGTTCTTTAATAATGCAAAATTTTATTTGCATTAAATATCAAATATGATCAATATATAAAATGATTTTTCTAACTACTTTCAAGCATTCATCCTTTCAGATATAAAACTAAATACTTTACATTAGCTTAGTTTGGGTTATGATTTTATATATAATTTATGATTTTTCCTTAAGACTTTATAGGACTTTTCTACCAGGTGTTTTGGGTTAATAGCAGTTTTTGAAAGAGTAGATACTTGTGTTTCATCTTATTGAGTATTACCACTCAAAGAAGTTCATAATAGTATATTTTAGCTGTGAGAAAGCTTTGATAAATATGACCTTCAAAAAATACAAATAGAATCCCTTTCAGCTATCATTACAAACACTAAAGAACACCTCATTTAAAAGTTACATGCAAGGGCTTCTTAGAAAAATTTCTGAATTATATTTTTATCATCGAAATACTGCTTAATTCCATTTCGAATTACGAATCCGATTTATCTGGGAAAATTCAATCAAAATTCTTAAGAATTTTATTTATAAAGAATTCTAGATTTACGAAAAACTTAAATGTTATATAATGACATAGAAAATATAATTGGAATGTTCCCACGTGTCTTAAAATCCACCAGGCCTATAAAAATATATGATTTTTAATAAGATTTTATAGAATTATCCTACATGATGTTCTTGTATTTGGGAAGCACTTGTTTAGCGAGATATTTGATTAACAACAGAATATCACAAAAATACAAATTTAACGAAATTAATTTGGTCATAGTTTTTTCTTTATAACACAGCCATCTTGTCAAACTGATACACGTTCCAATTATCCATCGCCCTCAATAACTATATTGATAAGTCAACTCTAACATTATTTTCTTTTGGCATTAACTGGCAATTTTCAATAAATTCGATATAAACCTGCTTGTTAAGGAATTATAAGACCGTTTAGGGAAAGCATCAAGCCACGTCTAGGGTGGGAAATCAATTGGAACCAATAACGCTTTACGTTTTTAATTTCGTTTGTCATTAATTGTGGGTGAGAATGATTTCTCCGCTCTTTTTCCCCCCAGATGGATTGCAATTCATTCGAAATGAAACTAATATATCCTCTAAGAGAAATACGGGCAGACCATAAAAATACTTTCGTACTGTTTGTATGCAATATGGCTGCTCGGGAAAAGTGTTGTTGCGTTTTCCCGGAGGACTCTTTTTACTAAACGATTAGGAACTATTGGGATATATTCACATGAAATAGTGTTGGGATATCTGGATATAGTCATCTTTTTTTCTGGTGTCTTATTTACGGTGAACCGTGATTAGAATTTCGTAAATTAATAGACATTTTTGAAGTAGATTTCTTAAGTGGCAATTGAGTAAATTTGATTATAACCCTCTACAATAGCTCTCTAGTTTCTGTATAAAATTTACTTCTTCTGTCTTTTTTATCACGACACGCTTCTTCAGCTGTTGTTGTCTAAGATTCTCTCTATCGTCTCTTAAAAGCTATTTTCCTATTTGGCTTAAATGTGGTTGCTTGTTTCGCTAGCCATGTTTCATAGATTCTGCTCTAGTATCTCCTTCTCTTTCTCATGCACTTTGTTATCCCAATCAATGTTCCTCTATTGTTCATTCCTCACTATGTCTTTTATTCTGAAGATTCTCATTTTTGGTTGTACTCATAACTTATGAACTCTTGGCAGTGTCACCGAACATTAACAAGAGACTAGAAGGTCCACTCTCAGTCGGTATTTTTGATGTAGCGCTTACAAAGGCGAGATGCCAGACTTTAGACCAGACGGGGTGAAACGTGGCACGAGGCCTGAGCGGTTAACCAGCATTTCATCAGCTTCCGAGACGGCGCAAGGAGGGAAATTCTGGGGGCAGGGCTTAGAGTAAACCTTCTAGTCTATTCTTAATGTTCTGTGGCACTGTTCGCCCAGGCATAGGTCATTATTAATCTAACTGTTCTTTATATTTTCTTCTTTTGGAACTCATGCATTGATTTTCCATACTGTACTTCTTAAACATTTTGCTATCCTTACTTTTTTTAGGGCAATGACACACACACTTTAGGAAGATTCCAGATCCTATGGCACTCGATGAGCGGTGTGTGTGCGGAGATGTTGATTGTCCCTGAATAGCTGCAAGTTGTATTTGGTGGAAACAGATGTCCTGGGATTGATTGCTACAGCGATGCAGTGCGCCAGACAAAGGAGTCCTTGTAAAGCCACGTTCAAGGTATTTCCAGCTGTACAGCGGACGGGTGCGCCCTTGCCGTCTGTCGTGACTGTCGGACAGGCGTTGCTGGGGGCGGGATGATGCGGGCCAAATCCTGGGGACATCTTCCGTTAAAACATTCACAAAACATGGAAATCTTAGCCACATGTCTGCGGTGTTCTAGTATATCCAGATCCCGTCAACTTCGCATCGCGGACGAAACATACTGCTTTCTGCTGAATGCAATATCCTGCAGCTAATGTGCTTAGATGCGGCACCCCAGATGTGTGAGCAATATCCTAAGGACGGTCTTTTGTGCTTTGTAGAGCAAAAGTATTTGCTGTGGTGCATGTAGTTTTTTGTTGCGAAATAGCGCACCAAGCTTCTGCGAGGCTGATTTTGCGACGTTAGCAACGTGGTCATGCGAGGACATATTGCGGTCGACCGAACACCCAGTAGTCCAATTGACGAGGATTAAGAAAGGGTAGATCCTGCCATAATGATGTTAGGGCACGCAGTATTCGCTTTATTGGTAAACGTGGCTGCTTGCGTTTTTGCAGTATTAAATTGGACCAAATTCCTGTCGCCCCAAGTTCGAACTTTCTCGAGATCTTGATTAATTGTTGCCGCTATCTGCGGTGATAAGTCTCAGTCGCTGGTAAAGATTTTTCTGATCTAAATTGACACGGGTACTGTCATCTGCAAGACTGTAAATAGGATTATTGCTTTCGGTTAGCAGGTAATTAATATAGATGAGGATAACAGAGTTGGCGAAAGTATTGTACCCTGAGGCACTCCCGCATTTATGGTGAATTTGTCTGAGATGTGTCCATCAACTGCAACGCGCAGAGATCGGTTCGTAAGGAAACTGACAAGCCAGCTGCAGTGAGACGCTAGCAGTTCGAAGGACGACAGTTTGTTGAGCAATCCGTCATGCCAAACTCTATCTAATGCCTTCGAAATATCTAACGCATTCGCTCGAGATGCTCCGTAGTTCTCAATTGTCCTACTACATATATGAGTGGCATAGGCCAATATATCTCTTGTCGATCTCTGTTTGCAGAAGCCGTATTGGTTATCGCTAATTATTCTATTGGTCTCGAGGTACTTGAGTAGTTGCTGATTTGCTACACGTTCCATGACTTTGGAGATTATTGGAGGCAAGGCAATTGGAGTATAGGTTGATGGCGTGGTTTTCTTGCCTTTTTTGGTACAGATTGCAGTCGAGCGACTTTCCTAGAAGATGGGTAAATCTCTTTTCAGTAAGACAGAAAAAAAAATCTGGAAAAATTCGGTGTTAGTTCGTTGGCGCAGTTCTTTAATACGATAGCAGGTATTCCATCCGGTCGTGATGCCTTTTGCCTATCTAGCTTTTTGAGGATTATACGAATATAACGGTGGTGAAACTTAGCTTCTGCCATGATAGTGTTGATGTTGGATATGGTGGGGCGACCCTTGCCGTGGGGGACATTTAAGGTAGAGTGCGATGAAAACATTTTTGTAAGCATGTTTGCTTTTTTCCTTAGCTGTAGTCGCCCTGACGCCGCGTTCGTCTGTCAAAGGTTAGAGACGTTGTTTTATTAATTACTGCGTTTGCTACCGACCACAAATTCCTTGAGCCATTGGGATACTGCAAAAGTTTATTCCTGGTGCTTTGATTTTGTTCGTCTTTAGCTTCGTCAATCATACGTTTGCATTCGTTCTTCGCTGGCGGCAAATTTCATTCTATCTTCATGGATTTCTCAAAGGGTTGACCATGAGCTTTTATTGTTCAAGCTCAAAATGGCAGGAATCTGCCCAGCAGCGATTTCAAAATTTTAGCGATTTTTTTTTACTTCATATTATACATCCTAAATTTTAAAAACTAAACCGTTTGGATCATATATTTATTTATTCATTTACTTATTATTGTTAAAATAAACTTGCAATAATACTAATTCATGACCCAGACTTATAAAATTAAAATGAGAGTATGAGATAATAAATGACAGTAAAATAATAAATGACTAGGGGTACACTAAATCGTTATGGGAGGTGGCCAACCTTATTGACCGTGAGAAAAATGAGTTTAACCGTAAATGGCACGGCTAAAATTCTGATAAAAGGCGTTATTAGAGCGGGTGGTCCTGGGAGGAGCAAATAAGGGTACTTTCGCTAAAAAATGTAGGCTATGGCTGAAATTGTTCAAAATACTATAAAGCAACTTCGGATCCCGATATTTGCGGCGTGATTCATAAGTCCTATATACACGAAAAGTTCTAGATGATACCTGACGCAGAAATCTGTGTTGAACACTCTCAAGGTTCTTAAGATGTAGTGCATAAGAAGGGTTCCAGACATCAGATGCAAATTCCTAATTGGAGCGAACCAATGAACAGTACAGAGACCTGAGAGATAATGGATTATGGAAATCCTCGGCTGATCGTAATACAAATCCCAATAATCCCGAACAATAAAAAGTTAGAGAATGCAAAACAAGTATGGATGTCATTCGCGAGCAAGTTGAAAAGTAGAAGGCCATCGTGAGGCCCCTGGAGTACACCACCCCGATAGGCAATCTGCACCCAATCTTGCAAATAACCCACTCTAGTAAAAAAAATCGCTAAAACTTGGAAATCCCTTGGAAGGATTGATTATATTTAAAATTGGTCTAAAAGACAGCATTTCTCAATTATTTTTGAACGTCGAGCCCTTTTTAAGTCAAATGAAGTTGGCGGAGCCCATTAGATAAAAAGTAGGCACAAATTGTTTATAACCACTCCCACATTTGCTCAATAATACATAATATATCAGTACACAATATATAGATAATAATAAGTAAAACAAGTATGATTTGCATATTCATTTTTATTAGTTTTTTTTAACATTAATGGGTCAAGTGTTGTACTCTTTATTTACAAATTTCTTTGATATTTGGCTTAATTGAAGAGACCTGTAGTCTCATCTCTGGCTCGGCATTCACGCGGTTACGGTACTTCGTTTTAGTAGAAATATATGAAGAAAATAGAGTTTCGCAAAGGTATGTACTCACAAATAGTAAAATAATGGTAATAGCTTTTTTGTCAGCTGTGGATATTCTTGCTTAACGTAACACCAAAACTCTGTTAGTGGTTATTTCTCAAATATCGATTTTAATGAAGAATCAGAAATCAAGTCGGTAAGTTTTTCGTACTCTGGAAAGGATAAACTTTGAGGCTTTTCAGTAATAACAAATTAATTTTTTACCCAAATATTATTTTCCAGATTAATTGTTCATTCATCCGGGAAATACTGTGATCCGGAATCAAGACATGTTTTTAAGATGCTGAACAATATTATTAAATATATCTTCAGGTATTTCTTCTTCGCCCATTTCTTCAACGAACTCCTTTAATGTTGGAAAACAGTCCAACTTTCCAAAATTGTAACTTTCGTTTAAATGACTTAATTTTATCATTAGCTATTTCTGTTAAGTAGGCAAGTCTTAACAACCATTTTTTATTGCTTAACTGACTTTCCAGTTTTGGATGTTCCAGGAGAAAATTTGAACTTCATGTCGCAACTCAAACAACCGAAGTAGCCATCGTGATAGCCATCGTACCTCTGTGTGAAATAGTAAAGATGTGTGGATACTACCCATATCAGCGCACAATATCTTAAATAGGTGCATATTTAATGGCCGAGATTTAATGAAGTTTATAATTTTTACAGACTCGTCAAGTAGTTCTCAAACATAGTGGCATTTTTATATGCTAATGCCTGACGGTGAATTATACAGTGACTACTGCTATAATTGTTGGTGACAGCTTTCATCGTTGAAACAGCACCTGCAGTATTTCCAACCATAGCTTTTGCTCCATCACTGCAAATATCAATACAGTTGTCCCATGAAATGTTATTTTCATTAAAATAGTTATTAACCAAGTTAAAATGTCAGCTCCAGTGGTATGACTTTCTAACGCCTTATAGATCGTCTTGTAAGGAATTCTCAATCTGATAGCCCACAAATAGAAGCAACACTGCTTGTCCAGCTACGTCAGGCGATTCATCCATTTGTAGAGCAAAATCGTTTTGTTTCAGACGCAAACATAACTCCGATTCAATGAAGTTCGACAAATCGTTTATACGGCGAGCTACTGTGTCATTGAAAAGTGCTATTTTTAATATCTCTTTTTCAGCATACATTTCATCATTTCAATTGCACATGGCTTCACAAGATGCTCTCCTATTCTATGGGCTTCACCAGCTATGGCAACTTTGTATAAAATAATGTAGGATGCTTCAGTTGCCTTTTCATGAACCGTCTGCGATACGTGACGCACAAACATTTTTGATTTTGACAATTCTTCCCGTTTCCGTACGGAAAAGTGCTTCTCGACCTCGAACGACGCTAAAAAAACCATAGGCATGTCTATGAAAAAAACAGCCATAATCATAATCGATCACAGAATCATTTTAACTCAATTTACATGACATGGATAGTCGACCGGTAACAAGGGATGGATCAAACGCACAAAAATCAAAATAAGTCTACATTACTGCGCTTGCGACGTCGTAAATGTAGTAAAATGGAAAATGTCGCAAATGGACAAGATTTGCCAAACTTCACGAGGGCGAACGTCGCCGTCGGGTGTAGTCGGAACGGTATACGATTATAAACTAGCGTAAAATTTAAACAATTCCTGCAGCTTGCTAAATTTTAGTGATAAATGTGTATGTAATTATAATTAAAAAGAAAAAAAAACAAACAAGCCAGGTGCTAACACGAACCCTTCTTCATCACTCGTCTATTTTCTTTCACCCGTGACTGAATTTCAAAATGCATTTTCTGTCTCTTGAAGATTAAGCTCTTTTCACAGACAAGTAATTCGAACAATTTGTTCTTGATGCATTGTTTGTTACATATTTAGATACTAGAGATAATATGAATGTAATTATTTTAAAATTTTCCAATTAAAATAAAATATGTATCGACAACAAACAAAATGAATAAAAGGTTGAAAATATCCACTTTTCGAAATGATACAATACAAACTGTAATTAAATTTTTGGAAAATTTAAGCAAATTGATTTTCGAGAATTAATCGACGGCTAAGAAAAATTAATGGAAAATATTCGATGTGGTGCGCCAATGATAAACATAAACAAAATTTATTTAAACGATGAGACGCAGCTTTACACGATGTTAACTTATATGAAATTTGAATAAAACCCTAACAAACTATATTTCGATGTTTTTTAAATCTTAAAAATTAAGCAGTTTATAAAAGGAATCAGCACCAACAAAATTGTACCAACCTCTGAAAACAGAAAACACCCTTTTTATATAATTATATTAGAAAATATTTTAGTCGTATTTTGACTTTCGCTGGAAAGTGTATATTACTAAGATGTGTATAAGTTACAAAACGCCAGGTGGATGCAGGCTATTGAAACGGAAGAACAATAGTAACTAAATGATGATGTTTATTTAGTCAAAACAGTTGGGTTGCTTCGGCCCATATAAACAAAACCGACTTTCAAAACCAAACAAAGTTCGGATTTCTTATTATAACTCGTCTCTACACCCACTTGAAAGGATTTTTATGTGTTACTTAGTACTTCTCGGTTTAACTACATTTTTCGTGTAAACTGCGGATTTTTTTTTAGTTCTGTAGTTAACAGTCTAAATTGAGCTCGGCAAAATATTTTTGACTGTGGCTATCGTCTTAGGAAAACAAGTGGAGATTCATTCATATTTGTTTACATATTTCATTTAATAAATTTGTTTTATATAACTCTTACCGCCAGATTTTGGTTCAATTCGCCATTCATTTCCCCTATCTACGGTCAGGTCTTTTAAAAACGTTGCTTTATTTCAACCAAATAACACAAATTCTTATTTTTGTTAATGGTTTGACTTGGAATTACGTATTCCTAATCTTATGATATGATTTCACAGTCATCTCATAAGCCTGTACGCATCCCACAAGAGATTTCCAGTATACTCAGAAAGAATTTGGCAAAGGATATCCCAGGGATATTCCGCATGGAGTTAAAATATATTGAAGTACAACAACGAGATTTGATTTGTAACTCTTGCTTTGAATAATTATTCTTATCTTTACGTTCCAACCTGAACCTGGAAGTAATTAGGCGATCTAAATGGCAAATAATTCTGGATATCGGAAACGAATATGTGAACATAAATGGTATAGCCTGCAAACAAAATAAATTTTCATTGAGGCCATTATTTATGAGTTTGCCTCTGTCAATTATCGAATGAAAGGTTAACAATATAATTTGTCATCCCGACAAGCTTTAATTTATTTTCGGTTTATAGCATGTTTTGTATAACCTCAAACCGAAATCTGGGTATAAATCGCAATAAAATAACTAAATTATTTTTGGATTTTCGCCCAAGCCTGGAACATATTTTTATGATAAATTATTATACACTTATTTAAATGTGCGTTAAAATTTGAGTATTATTATTAAATTTTATATCGTTGTGGTTAGAAATAATTGACAAAATTCACCAAACTCTATTCAGGCCAGGAATACCCATCCATATACTGGGAAAAAATGTTATATTTATTCTTTAATATACGGGTTAGTTTGAGTTAGTTTATATTGGTCGCATTTTAAAGATACGGCTTGCCATTTTCATCATGTTTCATCTAAAGTTTTTTTAAGCCAAGTATCATTTTATGCATAACATATATGTATTAAGGAGTTTAAGATATTATAAATTTTTTAAAGCTTGTTATGTGATATTATTAAACAAAATGACATGTTGGTAGCCTATTTTGATTACATTTATTTTGATGGAGAATGGGACCGTATATATTTTTGTTTTTAAGCTAAAACGTAGTATATTACTTCAAGTTTCTAAAAAATACAGTTAGAATTAATAAAAGTAATAAATATAAGTAAAATGAATAGGTGTGGATTGTGATCAATAATTGTTCTTTTAGGGAATGCTTATTTATTTAGTTTAACTTAAATGTTTAACTTTGATTTGAAGCTTAATGACTAAATGAGTTTGAGTTACAGCCTTAAGCGTTGGGTGCCAAATATGTAACCTTATTTGTTAGTTGCTCATTAGGCGGTCCATATGCCAGGTTTACTCAACGGATTACTTTTTTTAAAAAGGCGTGGGTCTATGTCTTGGCAGTTAGGTGCGGGCGCCACTAAATTTTATTTGACTTGAAATTTATCGATAATTGATACTTGAAAATAGGGTAATAAAATTTAGAAAAGTACCCTGTATAAGAACGTTGAAAAACTGTGGATACACGAATTAATTATTATTTTAACTGCAATTTACGAAAATAAACATCAAGATTGAAAATAACTTATTTATTTGAATATGAAAACTTACACCTATCCTAAATAAATTTCAGTTTATGGTAACGCCCATAAGCTAATGAGAAGATTCTCTTGTAATCACTTATATTATCAGAATACTAAACCATAGCATAATAAGTTTTTAATCTGTGCCCTATAACATTAATATTGGCCAGCACTTTTTTCAGATAATTCAAACTAAACGTCGATTTCTTAAAGGTCTGACTACACACAGTTAATGGTGAAACACTACAAATAGGAAATACCCTACTAAACTAGCTTTATACGAAATCAAAGTGATAACCGCTCAAGTACATATGTATAGGGATAGCCGGAAAACTTAACCTAAAATTAATCCCGTGGCAGCGACAATATTAGTAGACCAATAAACAGTCACTCAATTATACTAAATCAATAGGATAGCCTGTGAGGTAAATATATACATATATAAACGTTAAATATCTATTGGCAAACGAATTTAGCTCAAATCTATTCCGATATCGAGGCGACAAATTAAGTTTGCAAATTTCCAGTTATGTGAAACAAATTACTGCCATGAGCTTTACAGTCAAGTACAGTAAAAATAAATCAATCAGCTGTCCTGGCACTAGCCAAATGAATTATCTAACTGAGATAATATCAGATATAATAAAGATGAAATTAAGTATCTCCGTACTATGAAAAGAAGGAGTAATAAATTTAATGCACAAAATTAGATAACCTAGAGCCTCTTTTAAGGTATTTTCGATAATTAAAATAGCCAAATCAATAAATGAGACGAGAAATAACGAGAATATAAACGATAGACATCAAGCCCTCTACGGTCGTTTATAAATTCAGTAATTAAAATGATATATAACGATTAAGAAAACGACCTACAGTCGTTTAACTATAAATTATTTAATGATGTATGACAAGTATATCGAAAATAAAGATCCTTCATTAAAATAAAATAGATTTTACTTGTATCTAGTAGATTTGCAGACATTGGCGTTTCCTGTGAAGGTACGTCTCCACCATGTCGTTGTATCACCTTGACAAAAAGGCCGCTGTATGGCTAACTGACGGCGGAGCTAGCTAGATCAGCATCAAAAGGCCACCGACGCGCGACGGATGACAGCCGCAAAAGTAGGAAATTCTATCTCATGGAAGGAATTCTATCCCACAGAAGGACCCTAGTTAAATGATAAATAATTTTAATCATCTTAAATAGAAATAGTCGAGTGCAACATACCTTAAAGGGTCACCACACTAGCTTATCGCACAACGTTTATAGACGATATGGCCGATAATTTTAGAAAAGTTGCCAAAAACTGCAACGACACAATCATGTAGTAGTTAGACCTGAGGGTCAAAATAGCAACGATAAATTCCGTTACGGGAAACTGCCTGCTGTCCTTGAGTGTTCCGGCGAGAAGGGCTATCAATTATCTTAAAAAGATACATATATACCATGATACAATAACAGGGAGAAGGTAGGATATTGCACAGACAGCCGAACAGCTGTCAACTTTTGTGACGTATAAAAGAAGTGAAAATTTGACAATTAAAAATGCGTTGTGCCGTGCACGGTTGTAATAACATTGATAATCAAGCGCAGAACTTTGATAAAACTATTAGATTTCATACATTCCCTAAAGATACTTTGTCGCTAAAATTGTGGGTAAACGCTTGTTGCCGTAGTGATAGTTTTAATCCTAAAACGTTCCGAATATGCTCAAGACATTTCAAGGGCCACGACTTTGAAAGCAATTTGATGCATGAACTTTTGAATTATGACTCAAAAAAGGAGCCTAAGCTAAAGTGTGATGCAGTGCCCACGCTCAATTTGCCAAAATCAGAACAACCATCAAAGACCGAGCAAAAACGACAAGAAAGAGCCACTAAAAGAGGTGCCAAAATATGTAGAAGGACTTATTCAATCACAAACAACAAGGTATGTCAAAATTAAAATATATTATTTATTTATGCACTAACCCTTTAATAGGTATTTAATAATTGATGACGGTGGAGCTAAACAGGTTTAAAGGATAATTTTTAAAATCTGGTGATTATTATGAGTTTATGTAACAGGATATATATGTCATAAACTGAAGATTCCCACTGTAGAAGAGACCAGTCCATCATTTACATGGACTGACCAAGTCTCCGAGGGCAGTCTGAAAAAATCTTCAGAAGAATTGGTTCACAAGGTGCATGAGTTGAAAAAAAATTTCAATATCGCCAATGGTGCACAATTAAAACTGGAAAGAACTATTTAAAAAATGTAATGAATCTTGCCCTAGAAATAGATTGTGATGATAAAGTTAAATTATTATTTTTTAGGCCTATAGGATGTATTTTAGAATTAAAAATCTAAATAATGAGATCAGGGACAGTGCACCTCAAAAAAAACGGAAGTTTGCAAAAATAACAAAATAATGTTCTTATTAAAAGTTATTTTCTAAATTAGGTATAAGTTTTACATCATTTTAATGCCGATTTGTTTATGATTATTTTCATTTTATACCGGTATTTTATTTCATTTGACAACTATGTTGCCGTTTGGTTTTGATAACGAAATCAAAACAAGAATATTTAGGTTTAACCAAGCTTTGCATGAATCAAAATTATTTTCAATATAAAAATAACTATTACCAACAACTTGAAGGCATGGCAATAGCCAACTGTTTATCACCGTTCTTAGGTAATCTTTTCATGAGTAAATTTGAAAATGAAATCAGTCAGTAGTTCGATTATTTTCCAAGGTTATGGTACAGGTATGAAAATGACATTTTTGCGATTTTTGACACAAAAACTTCTAATATCCAAGATTTTGTAACAAACAACAGCTGTTTCCGCACCATTAAATTTATTTATGAAGTCGAGAACAATGGTCAATAACCATTTTTGGATAGTTTAGTAATTATAAACAATAGTAATACACTGTAATTTAATATTTATAGAAAAAGTACTGCCACTAACTGATATATTCCTAATGACTCCTTCCATGTGACCAACACAAAATGGCTAGCTCTCATCTTTTAGTACAGCGTATGGTTAACTTTCCTCTCAGCAGAGAAAGATTTAATAATGAAAAGGAGACAATTAAGAATATAGCAAAAGTTAATTGGCTAATTAATGGGCATGCATTTAGAAAGGCCATTCGTTATTCTACTTCTTTCGTTAATCAGGATGAAAATACGAAATATGTCTCAATACCATATACTCCTCATTATACTCCGCTCCAAAAAGTTCTTAGGTTTAAAATTAGTATAGCAAACTCAGTTTAACATTAAGAAAGTATTGAGTAGTCCAACGACAAAATTGACATATTGGAACAAAGTGGAATTTATGAAATTGGATACATGGCTTGTAACCAAAAATATGTTGGGCAAACTAGAAGATTTATACAAACGAGATTCAAAGAACACATAACTCATTTAAAGTATGGTAGAGCAGAAAAATTAAGTGTTGCCGAGCATGCTTTTGATAATAATCATAGAATAACCATTCAAAATTTAACATTAATTCATAATATATCTGATAGAAGATTATTAGACACATACGACAGTATGAAAATTATTAAATGTAAGAATAGTTTAAATAGAGATAAAAGGCCTATTCCGTTCAATCCTTTGTATTGGATGATCGAGCATGACCACTAGAATTCCAGGATTGGTTCTGTTTGGTTCCGCTTGATTAAGCAAACAGTTAGTATAAAATAGAGTTTCGCAGATTTTAGGTTTAGCTTTAATCGTCTCCTGATGATGCTAACATGGTTAACGAAACGCGCGTCGAGTGCGAAATTATTTGTCGATATCGTGGATAAAACTGTGTTTTAGGTCACTTGACAAGCTTAACATTATACACAGATCAAGTAGATTAGTAGATATAATGTTTATTTGTCCTATTTGTTTAATTATAATGTATATTTCTTGATACCTGTTTTAATTAAAAAAGAAAAAGTTCTATGTTATTAAAAATTATAAGCTTTTATTTCTCGTTTTATTCTGTGTAAATGTATCACTGAGAGTGGTCATGTGTGCTGCTGAATGTACTAAAAAAAATATGATTGTAAACTCTTGCCACAATCGGCTAAAGCGAAAAAATCCATATCCTAAAAAAAACATTAATAATAACGTGAATCATTCAAAGTTACCTTTAATTAATCGTCCAAAACTTCATTTCCTAGATTTTCCATCAAAATAAAACAAACTATTCAATTAAATCTAAAATTTGCGCATATATTGCGGTTGTTACCATTATAATGTAATGGAATAACTCTCTTTGTGACGTCAATGCGCAGACAGAGACGATTTTGAAACCGCTGAGTATTCTACCTTCTCCCTGTTATATTGTATCATGCATATATACCATCTCTGTCAAGTGGCGCTGCAAACGGATTCATCCTTTGAGCTGCTCGGAACACCGCGGAAGTAAGGAGGCGAGAGTATCGATAACACAAATCGACCACTAAAATTAGAAAATCGCATTACTGTATTTTGTAGCATTTACAACGTTACAAGCAACATAGCATTATGGTCTTAGAAACGATTATTACTAACCTCTATACACTTGATGTTGTTCTGGAGAATGTATTTTTTATTCGCCCAGTATTCGGTGAATTTCCTGCGACAATTGGCCGAAATTGTAAATTTATAGAAAAGGCGATTCGCCGAAAGACGATTCGTCGAAAGATAATTTGATTTCAATGTGTAGATCTTTAGCAGATGTAGCCAAATACTAGCCTTTTACCTACGAACGAGCATGAAATGTGTAGCACAATCATATTGTACATGACATAACAAATTACTGGTTTTTTTATGCTCTTATGTCAGAAAGTTTTATAATATCAAAATGGCAGTCATGCTAAGCTATGTCACGCTCATTCGGTTAAAGTCGGCGTTATCTTTATTTGTCTCAATAACACCTGCAAGTGGAAATTTGAGATTTGGCACGTTTTTGGACAACACTTGGAAACCACAGAAGGTTATTTGTTTTGGTTAATTTGGATTAGTATCCCTTTTATATTGGCGTATATTTTTGTAAAAGGAGCCATTTTGGGTAGCTTTAGCGCCCAAAAAATCGCCATGGTCGAAAAAACTGATACGACAGTTTCATCGGGAATTTAGAGGAGGAAAGTTCTTTATCGCTTGTCTTTTTCGAAAATGTCGGGAAAATTGACTTTTTATGAAAAAATGTGAAAACATCGATTTATAAGTCAAAAAAATTAAGGTTTTAACTTTTGTTCTTAAAAAGTATTTTTTTATTCCGATTATTTCATGGGAATCTACGCTAAAACTGTTTTAGTAGACCATTTGGAAATTTTGAAGCCTTCTATACTGGGTGACCTAACTGAATTTAAACTTTTCGCCACTTTGAGTTTTGAAATGACATTTCACCACTTAATATTTTGTCATTGGAAAATCGAAAGATCTGTAATAACCAAACTTTCGTATTTTAAACAACGGAGACTTGAGCAGCACCTACCAAAAAATCGAATCGATCAGCCTAAAAATGCCGAATTGGTCAATTTTTTTATTTTCAGTTAGAAAAATCTACTTTAAGCGTACCTATCTTGTGACCTCTACTCTAAAAAATTCTTATGAAAATTTTCCCTATAATATCGGGAAATACGAGAAAATCAGGTTAAACTGAAACATGCAGAAAATCCCAAGACATTTTCAAAATTTTCAATATTCCGGCAATTTTGCGAGTGTGAATAGATAGCCTTGCCTTAGATGCATTATGGGAAGTTTGAAGGAATACGTCTTCCAATACATGACGTGCAACATGTTTTTCGATTAATTTTTAAAAAGGAAAGGATTTTAATTAGAGCGGACCAAAACCGGAGCGTAATGTGTGTAATACCCGGCTCTATGTGTGGAGTTCGTGAACGCCACCAGTTCTGCCAGCAAAACTGGAAAAGCACCCCTGCAAAATAACCTCAAAATCCACTAAAACATAAGAAATAAAAACGAACATTGACGTTTGGGAGAAAATTAAACAAAAACAAGGAAAAACCACGGGGAAATATGTAAGGAATAAGCTCTAAATTCCTAGAGCACTATGAGAAGTGAGAAGAACAAACAACAAGCAATCCATGCAGAAATCATCAAGTCTTAGAAGAAAATAAGCAACAGGTACTAGTTTTTACTACTGAAGAGAAACAAAAATGTAATTACTAACAATTATTCTCGAATTAACAGGTAAATAATACTGCAGTAGCAATATCTCAAAGCAAATCAGTGACCCCAACAAGTTAAACCATATCAGCCTGAGATTAGGAGTGAAATATTCAAACCGAGTGTAGTAGGATGAATTTGACCGATCTAACGAGGATCAAAGGTAGGTTATTAACTCAATTTCTAAATACAGAACTACAAGTACCTAAATATAATTATTGTAATATAAGTAACCAAAGTTAAACTAATAACACAATATCTAATGTTAGTTGCTTGATAAATCAAAGCGAGCCAATATATTATCCACTAAAATAAATACAATTACAATGTGCTGGAGCACAACATAAGGAAAAGGATGAACAGAGTAGCGACTTACAGCCACAACAGTGTTATAAAAGCTAAAACATATTATGTAATACTAATCGTATGTATATTAAAATTAATTAGTATTAATAAATGCTGCAACGGGAATTCCGCTAAACTTATTAACAACAAATCAAATAAATGAATTTATAATTAATTAACCGAAGAGGTTAATACTCAATAATTCTTACCACAAAATATAAAATCTTTAGTTGCTAAATACAGCATATAAAATAAAATTTATAATCTTTTATAGTGCAAAATCAGACTGTTACAGACGTTTGGGATAAAATATGTAGATTTATACATTTAATTGCCTGAAATCTCATTGAAAATCTTGTGAAGCTGGAAAATTGGGTCAGGGTTGGATATTTTTTGCTGATTAGAGGAAGTTTCTAGTGGATTTGATGGCAGGTTTTGGAGTAAAACTTTACTTTTGTATAGTTGTTGTGCTGGTATATACCTAAGTAGATTTATTTGCCTGAAATCAAGCCGATTTGATTATGGGAAAATTGGCCAGAATTGGAGAATTTCGAAATATTTCAAGCAACTTCTGCCGAATTTCGAGGCGAAATTTTACTTTAAACATCGAAGTTGTGGCAAGTAATTTCAAGATATAGAATACAAAAAAATATTTGTATAACGACAGCTAACCAAAACTAACTCAAACTAACCGCCATAGAAGTCAGCTGGATCAAAACTTAACATATGTAAATATGATGTGCAAAAAGGTTTATGATGCACTTGGTGATGTGCTGGTTAGGTGTGCCACATTGTTGATAGTTTAAGAAGAAAAATATGTATTTAAAAAAGTTTTGGCATAGTAATAATCAACTTTACTAAAACATATTTAACCTGATAAGGTCCTATACCAGTGACTTGATAAGAAATGCTTTTCAACAGTATGTTATTTAAATTGAAAATGAAAGAAATATCTTTTGGCGTTTCATAAATCTTCTTCTTCTACTACTTTCTAATATGGATACATATTAGTAGGCTACCCTGTTTATTGCCAACACGTCCTCCTCGGAAGATGAAGTCCAGCATTCTCTTCAACGTTTTGGTGGTCTTCCCTGTGATCTCTTTCCTACTGGATTATTCATTTTTGCGTTTTTGACGAGTCTCCTGTCCTCCATTCTTTTAATACGTTTATTCCAGAATCTTCGTCTCTGTCTCAGTCTCACCCACCTTCCTATGTCCTGTATCCCGCATTGTAGTCTGATGTCTTCATTTCGTATTCTGTCGTATAGTGTTTTGCCTTGTATACTTCTCAGAGTTTTCATTTCAACTAATCTCATCATTTGTAGAGTTCTGTTTGTATCTGGTCTTGTTTCTGCTGCGTATGTTATGATAGGTCTTACTGCCGTTTTATATATCTTGACTTTTCTTTCCATATTGAGGTATTTGTTCTTCATTCGAGCCGCTTTCATTGTTTGCTCTCTTCCTTCGAGAAGTAGATTTCCATGACTCATTATATCTGCTCCCAAATATTTGAAATAGTTTACCTGTTCGACGATTTTGGAGTCGATTTCCAACTTACATCTTATCGGTTCCTTTGTTGTTACTAAGCATTTAGTCTTCTCGGTGTTGATGAGCATATTTAGCTATTTTGCTTTGGTGTTAAAAGAATGAAGTAACCTTTGGAGATTATCTTTGGAATCTGCGATAAGAATCGCGTCGTCAGCGTCCCATTTTGTATCTAGCTGCTCTGGGCAGATTTTCTATTATTTCATCCATTATCAAATTAAATATGAAGGGGCTGAGTGAATCTACCTGTCTAATTCCTGTGTTTACATGTATATCTTCCGTTGTGATATGTTCTGCTCTGATTTTTGTTCTGTATTGGGTGTTAATATCGAATATTATATTAACTGCGGTTTAGCCCTTTTGTTCTCATTATATCCAGGACATCTTTTAAGCGCACTCTGTCAAAAGTTTTGGTCATATCGACGAAGCACATGTACGCGGGTTAATTGAATTCTAGGGATTTTTCGGATATTTATTTCACAATGAATATTGCATCAATAGCGGATCAAGATAGGAATCATTGCTCTATCCCAGGTAAAATGACCTATCAGAAACAATTTTTGGGGAATTCAGAGGCCATGGTTCTGGTTCTTGCAACCCCTTTATGTAATATTTTTAGCACTTAATGCGAAATAACCTAATTGCTGGAAGGTGTCTAAAATCTACCAAGTATTTAAGAAAAATCAAAACAGGGGGTTGAGAATTATAGCCCGGCCCTTAATGGGAAATAACCCAATTTCTGGAAGAAGTCTAAAATCTGGCAAGTATTTAAGAAAGATGAAAAGCGGAGTTCGAGAATTATAGACCAGCACTTAATATGATATAAACCGATTGCTGGAAACAGTCTAAAATCTCCCAAGAATTATAGACCAGTGTAAAGTGTTATATGCATAATCAGACTTTTTGAAATGCTCTTATATGATGACATTTTTGGATGTGTTGTGGAATGGATGTCTTCAATGACACGTCGGTCAACTAATCTGGCTCATTTTACGTATTTTCTAGCCGAAGCCATAGATGCAAGGGGTCGGGCTGACGTGGTGTTCACTAAATTTTCATAGGCCTTTGACATGATCAGCCACAATTTGATATTCACAAAGTTAGGACAGACATGAATGGTTAGCAAATATAATATTTTCAACAGGAGCTACTTGATGGACCGGACGCAGTATGTCCAGCACAATGGTTTCAGGTCTCATTCCTTCATTTCAACTTCGGAAGTGCCACAAGCCTCACACCTGAACCCATTGTTGTCTCTTATACTTATTAACGCTATATCCAATATAACACCAAATTTTTGTAGAAGACCTGAAACTTTACTTGCGAGTTTAGCAATTATTATAACGATTGTATTGGTGAAGCTGAATTATTTAATAAATTGTTGAGTTTACGGATAGCGCGTGTCACAAAAAAATTGAGTACAACTCAATATTTAATGGAAACAAAATTGTCTTCAAGTTAATTCAAAAACATCGTTCACAGAGACATCTCAAGATTTCTATAGAAAACGTAATGCTTATTCTTACCTTAACATTCCTATCCCCAAGAGCGTTAATCTCAAGAAAAATAAAAATAACAATCAGAAGACGCTTTTCACTTATCAGGGCCTTTTCACCCTCGAAAAAAGTTGCGGGAAATTTATATAAAAGACCTTTGCGGCACCCTTCTAATATCTTTGGTAATTTTCATTTTTCGCCGCGTATTTCCAGTTTTAAAAAGCCATGTAATAAAAAGTCCGGTCTGCTGTATCTTTAGAAGTACTTGTGATAATCAAGGCGGTTAACCAACCATTTATTAACACAGGAATTCATTATTAAAATTGCATTTTTATGATTTAGGGCACTCGTTACTTTATAAGTTCATTTCAGAATTAAATGTTTTATATGCATTATTTTAACTCGAAATTTTGGTAGGTTGTCCTGGACTGATAAAGCGTTGTGCGAATTGTTTCCTTCACCATTGCCCTATGAAACTTAAACTCCTTTAAAATATTTGTATCTTAACGACAAAATGGATTTATTATAAACCCATTTTCGTTCTGGAACAACGATTTTCTATATAGTCCCAATTATTTGGGATTAAATGATTTTGAGATATATATTGATGAAAAAATGCACTTACTTCGAAATCCTCTAGTGTCGTCATGAATTCCGGGTGAGTCGGTATCAGTAGTCCGTGAGTGATGATCTCCATCCTCGGACATTTGGGTATCCAAGCTTTCTTCCTTGACGGATGTATTTTGGGGTTGCGGAGAGAGAGACGAACTAGCGGGTGAACAAGAGTCTGTTCCTCTGGGGCTTGGCCCCAAAATGCGATCGTCTGAAGGAGAAAATATGCCTGAAAACACACAAAAAAAAATAAATTGTATACAGTTACTATTATTTTTTGCTAATGTAACTTGTAGCAAATAATAAAGAAAATTATATAATTTATATAATTAGGGGCCCTATAGATTGCAATGTTAGAATGATTATAGTTTGCCTCTTCCGAAATTATTATACAAATATAACTATTCCACACTGGCATTTTCAAAAATTTGCTGTCAGGACAGGACGCTATGTAAAAGCTTGTTTTTTCTTAAATTTAATTGAGGAAAATTGATAATATTGATAACGTTATAAGTAGCGGTTAAAAATAGAAACAATTAAGCATTTCTTTAAATATTCTTAGTTTACTTTTAGAGCGAAATCAACCCATACCCTTCCTACCGCAACATAAAATATAAGTACTGGCAATGTAGAAGATCCGTCTGGAAAATATCGAGGGGAACCAAAATTATGTGAGACACCCATTTCCGAAAATGTTCTCAGACCTACTACCAAAACTAACCCACTAAACACTAAATGATTTTAGTACAGTATATAGACCTTGCCCTTTTTTCTTAATTCTCACTTCTAAACTCAGAAATATGCAAAAATTCTGATTACCAAAATCAGAATTAAGCAAATGTCTTTGATTTCGAGTATTGATGTCGGAGTAAATTTTGATTATTAGGTTCAAACACACAATTCAGGAAGAAATCCTTACGTTCGAATGCGAGAGTATAAGAATTCGTCCTTAATTCAAAGTTTTGAAAATTGAAATTTAGCTTATTTTTGACTTTAAAACTTGAAGTTAACGATTTTCCTCTATTTCTGAGTTCCAAATTCAGAACTAATGTCTATTTTTTGAGAATTAAAGTTTTTTGTCTAATTATTTCTTTTACTCTCTTTTCTTGAATTGTGTGTTGCAGAATTAAGCGCAAAACCTGTTTTAGCTTTGAATTAAGATAAATCCTTCATTTTAAGTTTAAAAGATGGAATTATTTCGACGTTCGAAGTCAGGATTAAACAAAATGCTTTAATTCTCAAATTTCAAAAATCGTAAAGTCAGAATCAAGAAAGCAACTTTGTTTTCAAGCTTTGAAGTCAAATTTAAGCTTAAACTTAGAATTCAGCTGAAACACTTCCGAATTCCGAAGTATGGATTTATTTCCATTATTCTGAGTTACAAATTAGGAATTAAGCTTGACTCTGAGATTTAAACTCGAAATTTTGAGATTAGCAAAAATCTTTAATTCCGTGTTTTCAATTCTCAATCTCCCAAATATATAATTAAGAAAAAATCATAGAATCTTTTAAAGATAGAGTTGATTAATTTTAATTTTAAATCTCGGAATTACGCTAAATTCTGAATTTGAAATACACATTATATGATTTTTTCTTAGTTCTCATTTTGTGAAATTCAAAATTAAGGATTACCTTAAAATTCGAAATTAAGGATTTTTGCAAATTCTAACTTTGAAACTCGAGATTAAGTTTAATTTTCACTTAATAATTCTGAAATTTGGAATTAGGCCTAATTCTGACTTTGAAATCAGAATTAGTGTTTAAAATTTCAAGTTAAGGATAAAAACGAATTCAAAGTTAAGGACTTTCGTCAACTTCTGAGACCTAAGGTCTTCTTTGTCCGAATTAGAGCTTTTTATTTAATTGTTTTTTCAATCTCTGATTTATATACTTTTGTCCAATTATTGTCAGTTTAGAATTAAGGTCAAATCTAACCACAAACTATAGAAAATTCTTAATTTTAAATTTAAAAGATAGGATTAAGCTTTATTGTGACCTTCAAACCTAGTATTAAACAAAATGCCTTAATTCCCAAATTCCAAAAATCTTAAAGGCATATAACGAAACATGTTTGATTTCAAGCTTAGAAGCAGATTATAGAATTAAATAAAAATCCTGGAATCTGCGATTTAAAGTCAGAATAGTTTTGACTTTAAATCTTGAAATTACGCTGAATTCTGACTTTGAAATACAGATTCTATGATTAATTTTTTTGTTAGTTCTGTATTTGTGAAATGCAAAATTAGGCTTAATTATGACCTTAAAAATCGAAATCAAGGATTTTTTGAAAATTCTAACTTTGAAATTTGAGATTAAACTTAATTTTTCTCCAAATAATTCTGACTCTGAAATTTGGAACGAAGCCTAATTCTGACTTTCAAATTTAAATTTGTGTTTAAATTTTCAAGTTAAGGATAGAAGCGAACTCAAAGTTAAAGATTTTCCTCCATTTCTGAGTTTCAAACTCAGACCTAACGTTTTCTTTGCCCGAATTAAAGCTTTTTGTCGAATTCTGTTTTTGCAATATCTGAATTAAATACTTTTACTCAATTAACAGCTTTAAAATCAAAGTCAAATCCAGATTTCAATCTCTGAATTAAGGAAAATCCTTAAGTTTAAGTTTAAAAAATAAGCTCTATTTCGACTTTCAAATCAAGGATTAATCAAAATGGCTTAATTCTCAAATTACAAAACTAGTAAAGCCAAACTTAAGGAAATATCTTTGATTTAGAGCTTTGAAGCAGATTATAGAATTAAGAAAAACCCTTAGAATCCGCGATTTAAAGTTAGAATTGATTGGTTTCGACTTTAAATCTCGAAATTGCGCTGAATTCTGACTTTGAAATACAGATTCTATGATTATTTTTTTTTCTTAGTTCTATATTTGTGAAATGCAAAATTAGGCATTACTATGACCTTTAAATTCGGAATTAAGCATGCTTACAAATTCTAACTTTAAAACTAGAGATTAAACTTAATTTAGCTATCTGAGGCCTTTTTTCTTAATAATTCTGACTCTGAAACTTGAAATTAAGCCTAATTCTAACTTTAAAATCAGAATTTGTGTTTAAATTTTCAAGTTAAAGATAAAAGCAAACTCAAAGTTAAGGATTTTCCTCCATTTTTGAGTTTCAAACTCAGACCCAACGTTTTCTTTGTCCGAATTAAAGCTTTTGGTCGAATTCTGTTTTTGCAAACTCTAAACTAAATACTTTTACTCATCAATTGACAGCTTTAGAATAATATCCAGATTTCAATCTCTGGGTTAAGGAAAATCCTTAATTTTAAGTTTAAAATCTAAGATTAATCAAATTGCCTTAATTCGCAAATTACAAAAATAGTTAAGTTAAACTTAAGGAAATATCTTTCATTCAGAGCTTTGAACAGACTATAGAATTAAGAAAAATTCGTAGAATCCGCGTTTCAAAGTCAGAATTGATTAGTTTTGATCTTAAATCTCTAAATTTCGCTGAATTCTGACTTTGAAATACAGATTCTATGATTGATTTTTTTTCTTAATTCTATATTTATGAAATGCAAAATTAGGCATTCGCATTACTATGACCTTTAAAATCGGAATTAATCATGCTTGCAAATTCTAACTTTAAAACTAGAGATTAAACTTAATTTAGCTTTACGAGGCTTTTTTTCTTAATAATTCTGACTCTGAAACTTGAAATTAAGCCTAATTCTAACTTTAAAATCAGAATTTGTGTTTAAATTTTCAAGTTAAGGATAAAAGCAAACTCAAAGTTAAGGATTTTCCTCCATTTCTGAGTTTCAAACTCAGACCCAACGTCTTCTTTGTCCGAATTAAAGCTTTTTGTCGAATTCTGTTTTGCAAACTCTGAACTAAATACTTTTACTCAATTGACAGCTTTAGAGTAATATCCAGATTTCAATCTCTGGGTTAAGGAAAATCCTTAATTTTAAGTTTAAAATCTAGGATTAATCAAATTGCCTTAATTCGCAAATTACAAAAATAGTTAAGTAAACTTAAGGAAATATATTTCATTTAGACTATAGAATTAAGAAAAAATCGTAGAATCCGCGTTTCAAAGTCAGAATTGATTAGTTCTGATCTTAAATCTCGAAATTCTGACCTTGAAATAAAGATTCTATGATTTTTTCTTAGTTCTATATTGGTCAAATGCAAAATTAAGCTTAACTCTGACCTTAAAATTCGGAATTAAGGATGTTTGCAAATTCTAACGAGATTGAACTTAGTATTGACTTTCAGAGGCTTTTTCCTTTATAGTTCTGGCTCTGAAATTTAGAATTAAGCCTAATTCTGACTTTAAAATCAGAATTTGGTTTTAAATTTTCGACTTAAAGATAAAAGCGAACTCAAAGTTAAGGATATTCCTCTATTTCTGAGTTTCAAACTCAACCTAAGTTCTTCTTTGTCCAAGTTAAAGCTTTTTGTCTAATTATTTTTTAAATCTCTGAATTAAGTACTTTTATTTAATTGACAGCTTTAGGATTAAGGTCAAATCCAGGTTTCAAGCTCTGAATTAAGGAAACTCCTTAACTTTAAGTTTAAAAGCTTTATTTCGACTTTCAAATTCAGTATTAAACAAAATGCATTAATGCTCAAATTACAAAAATCGTAATGTCAGAATTAATGAGACATTTTTGACCTCGAGCTTTGAAGCAGATTATAGAATTAAGAAAAATTCGTAGAATTCACGTTTCAATGTTAGAATTCATTGGTTTTGACTTTGAATCTCGAAATTACTCTAAATTCGTAGAATCTACGATTTTTTCTTAGTTCTATAATTGGGAAATTCAAAATTAAGCTCAACTCTGATCTTAAAATTGGGAATTAAGAATTTTTGCTAATTCTAACTTTGAAACTCGAGATTAAACTTAATTTTGACTTTCGAAGGTTTTTTCTTAATAATTCTGGCTATGACACTCGAAATTAAGCTTAATTTTGACTTTAAAATTCAATATGTTTGTTTAAATTTTCAAGTTAAGAAACGTACGCTCTTCCTTTCGTAATTAATAGGTTAAGGATGAAATCGCATATACTCGTATGTCCGTCCTACGCTCAGCCTACATTTCTTTTAATATCTGTTGGTGGAACACGTCCAAAATAGATTTTTTTTAAATATATCCGATCAGCTTTTCACAAATATCAAGAAGATCATTCAGCTAAGATTTTAAGTGCGGGATGGTGTATGATCTGAGAGAGTTCGCAATAAAATATTGATTGTATCATAATTAATAGTGTGAAGGGTTTACAGTTTAGTCAAAAAACATAATCGCTTGAGGATAAGTGAAGTGATGATGTGGGCTATTCAATAGCTCCTTTTCTGAGAGTTTACCTCTTGGAAAGGTAATCTCTTAGTGATTAGACAATAGAAGCTACTTACTGATTCACTTTAAATTGGTTCCTTCAATGTTTTCAGTTTGATATTTCAAAGTTTTTCAGAATTTCGCGACGAAATCTAGTTTGTATGTATGTATAAAGTACATTGCTGTTGTGGTTAAAAGCCACAGTAGCTCTTTTGGCACATCTTGCTATCAAAATCTAAGCCATTTAAACAATTAAAACAATTTCAATTTTATTGTGGAAACCTACAGGCTTAAGTGAAAGCTTAGTCCGGAAGTTTTAAAAACAGCCATAAAGTTTCTAGCCGACCTTAAGGACCGCGAAGTGTATAATGTTCGATGAAATATAAGAGCTATAGAATTTCATTTTCTAATACTTCCACCATAAAGTGAAACTTAATATTATATTTAGTTTCAAAGCAAATTCAATTCTAACATTTTGATATTAAAATTCAAAGTTAACTTCATGCAAAATATATCATAATACAAATTCGTAATATTTAAAAAAAAAATGTTCTTACCGTGGCTATGGCTTGGATGCATACCTTCATTGGCGGTTTCAATTTTCAGGCATTTAGGTGGGGCAAAAGCTGAAGGAGAAGGAAATGATTTGAGGTCTGCCAAGGGCCGGAAAGCCCCTGAACCAAGTGATAAACCAGGATGCAGGAATTGGGGTTGCAAGTGGTTTAGAATGTGGGCTGGAATACCACTATATGCTTCCATATGCCTTAAACCGAAAGAAGAAGCCGAAAATGGACGATGGAGTTCTTTTTGAGCCTCGGACATCACGAACTGAAAATAATGAGACAATATTGAGTGCAAAGCAAGATTACATTTACTATATTTACTTAAAATAGAAGTTATTCTACCCACCAGAGAATTTGAACGCGCCCTGAAAAAGTTGTAGAGTGTGTGTGTTAGTTTTTAAGCCGCTTGTGATTGAATATTAATTGTTCATCATAAGTTTTTATGCAAAACTATTTCGCGATTTTGGATTAAAAAAAAATCCGATAAACGGATTATTTTTGAGGAAAAAGGTATACTTGATGTCGATAAGCCGTCCAGTTTTCGAGAAATTCGGACCTCAATTACTCAGTGCACGCGACTTTTATGAAAACTGCCAAAATGATTCGTTTAGAAACCAAAGTAGCCTATGACCATTAATTAATAAAAAAACATTATTATTAAACATCTACTCTAATTAACAAGGGACTCTACCTGTATATTATTGGATGTTCCATTTGTGAAGGTGTCACATCAATATTTTAACCAGTTGAATTTAGGTGTAGGTAGCATCTATGAGATAAGATATAGGGTGCTTAGTTCGCTGGTTTTTTGAACCAACCGTCAAGGAAAAATAATTTTATTATCAACCCAGAGGTTTAAAAATAAATACGGCCTCATATTTAAAAAAATTCCCCCAGCATATATTTTATAGCATGGTTCAAATTTGCACCAATTTTTCATTGTCAAATGTATTCCACATTATTCAAGGTTCTTTACCAATATATCCTTATATTTTTTAAAATAATTTATAAAATCTATGTCTGGATATTACCAGCTCCAAACTGGTTCTGCTCGAGAACTCCTCATAGTTTAATTTAATACATATTCACAATAAGCAGCTATTATGACTTTTTTGGGACCATGTTTGTATGAAATGTTCCACTACCTATCGCTTTCGATTGACATGGTAACAACACCAAATTTCTTTTCCTAAACAGAGTACCTACTTTACTTCTATTGAATAAACTGTGCTGCTATATTAGCATATTATTGAATTGTAAACCTGCCACGTCAATATTTCAAGCCCAGTTAAATGTAGGCATCTATAGAGTATGATGTTTAGATTTTTTCGTATAATTCGAAAATACAGTAAGTTATAGTTTAGCTCGTTCTGTTTTTTAAATCACATTGTCGACTGGAAAATAATTTTAAAATATACAGACCGATTGTGTCCTACGATTCTCATATTTAAAGTGTTCTACTAAATTCAACCACTAACGAGATATCGCCTATACACAGTAAAAAATTTCATGGAAAATTTTACACGAAAAGTGGTCTATATAAGGCCACACCAGATTGTGTACATTTCACACCAAGAGTTTTGGTAAATTTGACGAGAACTAGCGTGTACAATGTACACAAAAAAGTGTTAAAAATAATACACCATATCGTGTAACTCTTACACTAAGCTATGTTAAATATACACACAACAGTGTAAACGTGCGTGTTCAAGTAAATGTATTCGTGTAAAGTTTACACAAAACAGTGTTAATTAGAATACACCGAATCGTGTTAGTGTACACATAATCGTGTAACCTATTTATATGCTTGGTAATTTATACTTATATACATAAAGGTGGTAGGAATTAGGAAGGTGAATAAAAAGTTTTTATTTCTGAATCTTGTTTATTATATAAAATAAATGAAACTGTATATGAATGGTATATGGACCAACTATAAGACGAGTGTTCCGTTTAAAAAATGTTATTTGATCCCTATCACGCTTTTGTGGGTCTCCTATATATATAAAAATGTAATATAAAGTAGCTTTTGGTATCTTTATAGATTTTTGCTAACGAAAGTGCCGTCTTATAGTATAGTATTTTATTGTAGGTATTTACATATTTTAACTTACAAGCACATTTTATTGTATTTACATATTTTAACTTACAAGCAACACATATCAGACGGCAAGAGCATACCGGTTCGTCATCCAACTGGAAACACCTAGAACATCGTTTTACAAGAACTCCTTTGTCTGGCGCAATGCATCATTGTGAAACTCACTCCAGGGACTCCTGTTTCCCCCTAATTACAGCCTACAACTGTTCAAGAACCGTGTCAATCAACATCTTCACACACACCGTTCTCCGAGCGCCATAGGATCTCTCTTTAATATAACTCTGACCAGCACTCATTTTTATAGTTGTAACCAACACGATGATTGAAAACAATATGGCCTCTTATACAAGGGAAGGCAAAGGACGCGTAACAAGCAACCCGACACACTCTTGGGTGTATAACCGTTCGTCCTAGCGTGTAAATGTATACATTTTTGGTGTACATGTAATGAGAGTGGTGTAAAAAATTACCCATTTTCGTGTAGAGTAACACGGAACCAGGACAAAACTTGATTTAACACTGTATTGTGTAAAATATCATTTTACCAAATTAGTGTTGGTTAAGAGGACGGCACTTTACGAATAATGGTGTACAATTTTTACACACAACGCGTTTACCACTCTGTCGTGTAACTATACACGAGATTTTTTTTTACTGTGTACGCGTCACCCGTTTTAAGAGCCTATTCCTTGATTGCCTATACAAAGGAAAAGTACTATGAAGTATGCATGAAAAGATCTGGTTTTCAGCATACAGTGTGTCGTGTGTCCCAGATTCGCTTCTCAATACAGGGATCTCGGCTCCTATTATACCTACAGCAAAGGTTAAATGGGGAAAGTTTTACAGAAAACTTAATGCATTCGATAACCGGCTTCAGATTTACGATAGGTCAATTGGTTTTGGAAATATCGGTGAAAAAACGAAAATGGTGGATTTCGTTTTTCGCCAGTAAATCCGAAACGATTAATTTGACAACTGTCAAAATATGACATTATTCGGACACTTTTTTAAGATGAATAAGATAGCGTATATGACATGTCTCAATCGTCTTTTGTTATCTCGCAACCCGCCACAATTTTAATTTTTCTTATGACCGCCATTTTGGGTTTCTCGATTTTTGGAAAGAGGGTAAAATTTCCAGTCTAGCGATGTCTCACAAGTGCATAAAGGTTTGAGTATCATCAAACTCTAAGTGTGTAAAAAAAACAATTCAGAAAAATCGTCGTTAATTTCATTAACACTTGAACCATGGAACAAGCTACAAGTAGATACAAATTGAAAATGAAAATCGCGACAGAAATATTTTACAAGTTGTCAACGAAAACCCTAGTGCATCGGTAAAAACTGTAGAACGGGAAATGTGTGTATCAAAATCAACGACAGAAAGAGTGCTAAAAAAGTGCTTAATAAGTACTAACCTGCCCCATTCAAGCTCGTAATGTGAAATCTAACTAAATCTAATTGCTAATTGCAAAATCTAATCTAAATGTTGCTAAAATTATTCTAATTGCTAATCTATTTGCTTAATCTAATTTCTATTGTGCAGAAACTTGAAATTGAAAATTTGCAAAATGACGTCCATTTGCATCGAGACATTTTTGACAATTGGTGACTGGTTTTCGTACAATCCTAGCAAGTGTATTTCCATTAATGTTTCTAAATATGTCAAAAACTCTTTCTCTCAGGATTTCTATATATGGTCGCATGAGGATCAAATGCATAGACCTCATTCTTTGTGTGATCCCAAAGGTTTACTAATCCAAGGGCGAAAGGTCAGGGGATCTAGGAGGCCAAGATATTGGACCATTTGATGAAATAACTCTTTCGTCAAACTGCTCTCTTAAGAATCCCTGACTTGAATGGTGTTGTGAGCCGGACATCCATCCTGTTGAAACCAGGTTCTTCTAAACTCATCTTCGGTTAGAGTAGCTCGTAAAGCCCGCACAACCTGGTTTTGCAAAAGTTCTTGCTACCTCTGTCCGTTTAGGTTGTAGTCAAACAAAAATGGTCCTATAACTCGATTTCCTGAAATGATTAATAGTTTATAATAGGTGCCCAATTAAAAATGGTAAATTAGATTAAATTACCAATGACCACTTCCAAATCTGGTCTGTAGACGGCTCTGCCACTTCGTGAGGGTTTTCTACAGCCCAATGATGAGTGTTGTGCTGTTAAAAAACTCTACAATTCGTAAACCTACTCTCATCGGACCACAAGACTTGATTTGATTTACAAAATCGGGATTTCATTGCACTTCCTAGTATCACAGACTCACAGACGTGCATTCGTCTGGGAAAATCAGTTTCCTTAAGTCCTTGAACTATTTTTTTAACACTCTGTGTACCGTTGAGTTTGACATAGTTCTTACCGATGCACTAGGATTTTCGTTGACAGCATGTAAAATGTCTCTGTTGTGATTTCCATTTTCAATATTGCATCCGCTTCTAGGTTGCTTGAAGACCCCACGGTTAATTAAATTAACTACGATTTTTCTGAATTGGGTTTTATGAGGCTGCCGTCGTTCGGGGTATACATCTCCAAATACCTTGCTGAGGTAATGTCGCTGTTTCTGTGTGACTAGAAGTACAGCGCTAACGCTAACATGTCAAACAAAAGTGTGTGCCTAAAGAAGCATTGACTAAAAAACCTTCAAATTGGTCCACATGTTCAGTAAGTAGATCGCATTCACAAACTTTGATTTTTTAACTTACTATAAAAAATTAATAATCGAATACATCAGCGACATGGGTATGAGTTTGATATCAAAGAAAATTGTAGTTTCATGTGTAGCTATTGTTTTCTTTGATTATATTAAGTTATTTTTTAAAGACATTGTATGCCGCTTATTTTTTCAGTTGAAAACAGCCTGAGCTGTCTACGTATGTAACGCTCTAAGCTGCCTACTACGTTCGGCTATTTAACGCCCATATAATTTTTTGATATAGCATAGAGCTTTCGAATTTGGCGCTTTCTTAAGCAGTACTTGAGGGTAGCCAACGGTCAATAATAGTTTTTGCCGGTCCTATTTTCCTTTTCAGAGTTATTACGCCGAAAAAGTCGCGAGGATCGAAAAAACCGAGACGACGCGAGCGACAGTTCGATAGGGAATTTCTAGGAGAACCATTGTCTAAATACTTTCTTTGTTGCGAAAAGGTGGGGAAAATAAGCTTTTGAGGGAAAAACAAAAACCGTTGATTTATAGGTAAAAAATGAAGGTTTTTATTTATTTATGGAAAAATAATATTTTAATACAAAAATTGATCTCACTTGACGAGATTTTCTGTAAAATCTATATAAGAGGATAGTCTACAAATGTGATACCTTTTATACAGGATGAGCTAGTTGAATTTAAACGTTTCGCCATTTCCAGTTTTGACGCGACACCTCACCACATGATATTTTATTACTGGAAAACCGAATAATCTAGAGCAAACAAACTTTCGTAAATCAAAGAGAGGGGTTACGAGTATAACATCAAATCGATACGATTGAAAATGCCAATTTAGTGATTTTTTTATTATACGTTTGGATAATTTTGCTTGTGGATATGTATAACACACACAAAATATTTCAAAATATTAATCTCGCCCTGTTGAAGATTTCACTTCGGTATTGTGGTCCTAATTTTAAATTTTATCAAGATTTTACAATACTCTAAATGAAATAATTAAATGCATTTTTGTGCCAGAATGCGGTTTTAGATATATATTTTTAGGAGAAGGAAAAATGCGCAATTAATAAACATTCTTTAAATTTGATGCCACGTTCATCTACTCTCAACACTTTATCAGATTTAACAGACCTACAAAATTACTTGATTGCTTTTACATGTGGCCATTAATAAAAATGAGTGTGTAATCAATATATTATATATATTATATATTTTTTTAAAAATAGGCAAAATTTCACTATATTTCAAAATTTCGAAAAATGTTACAATGGAAATTTGTTTATTCTTCAACCCTATTTTCAACCCTTTAATAACTTTTTTTTGTATTTTTTAACATGCAAATTTAAACAACTTATATGTAAAATTATATGTTTTCATCAAAATCATCGTTTAAATGCCTTTTTTTGCAGATGGCGGGTTTATATATATCTAAGTATTTTTTAGGAGAAGGAAAAATGCCCTATAAAATATTCTTTTAAATTTGGTGCCACGTTCATCTACTTTCATCAGTTTATCAGATTTAACAGATCTACAAAATTTCTTGATTGCTTTTGTACACTTCAAATGCAGAAACTATTGGTCAGATCAAAATTTACTTAAATCGATTAATAAAAATGAATCCCGTATAATGTGGATAAACATTATATTATATATAATATATATATTTTTTTAAAAATAGGAAAAATTACATTATTTTTCAAACTTTCGGAAAATGTAAAAAAAGAAAAGTTGTTTATTTTTCAACCCAATTTTCGGGTATTGGTCACTTGCGCACCGCGGTCAGAAAAATATGAAGGTATAGTCTTAATTTCACAGGACAGTTGCGCGCCGGCTACTCATTGGATATGGGACAGTTGCGTGTCGTTTGCTTATACCTACGTAAACTGCAGACGCGATAGGACCTCACCATAGAGCGACTGTAATATAAATGTAGTTTTCATGCGTTGGGTTAGTTTTAGTTACTTTTTGTTGGTTGCGCCCCCGGTGCGACTGCATTTTTTTAATTTTTTTTTTGATATTGGGTATGCCTTGGGTTAGTTTTGGTTAGTTCCTGTTCGTTGAGCCTCCGTACCGAGCGAAGCGAGCAGAGGGCCAGGCATGAAGTATTCAAATATTTGAGGACGAAACGTAACAGGGGTACCTATTATATCTAACATTTATATTACAGTCGGCACCATTCCGTAATCCCTCGTTTTCGCGCAACTGTCCTATTGTCAATCGGGGCAATAAATCCCTAGCAAAAGGTAAAAGTGACCGCGGCGCGCAAATGACCCATATCAACCCTTTAATATTTTGAATTTTTTAACATGCAAATTTAAGCAACCGGTATAAAATTATACGTTTTTATCAAAATTACCGCTTAAGTGCATTTTTGTGCCAGAATCCGGTTTTAAATATATTTTTTTGTAGTTGGAAAACTGCGCAATTAAATTGTCTTAAAATTTGTTGCCTCGTTCATCTACTTTCATCAATTTATTAGATTTAACAGTTCTACACAATTAGGATTAATAAAAATGACTCCCATATGATCTGGATAAACACTAAGGCGTAATAAAAAATAAATCGTTTAATTTTTGAAAACCAGAGTAGGTAGGCAACTAATTGCAGAAAAAATCTCCCTTCATTATAAAATAACTGTAAAATTATAAAAATAATAAATCTAAAATTATTTTGAAGAAATATTACAAGGAATTACATTGGTAATTTTTTTATCTTCCGCTTGAATAATCTACTTTGTGAAAATGGAAGATAAAAAAACTTTTATTTCAAAACATTAATCTTGCCTTGTTGAAGTTTTTCACTTCTGTCGTGTGCATTCAATTTTAAATTAGGTATAACAATCTTTTACAATTCTGTAACTAACATAGTACAAAATTGATTTTTTTTCATTTATTTTCGAACCCAACAGGCGAGCTTTTAAAGTTTTAGCTGAAGATTGTCCTTTATTAACATTATTCTATGTTAAATATATTATATATGTTAATAAAAATTCCATTTTTCCAATATTTTCTGAACTTTCTTATAGTGTTGTAAATAAGACATGCTCGGCATTAGGTAGGTATGTTTAAAATGTCCTGTTCTGCCTAAAGTAAGACAAACAAGATGCAAAATGAATGCACTAATTCCAATTCCAGGGGATCTATCTGTAAGTATATAGTTTATAGTATAAAATGGTGTCACCAATAAATTTAAATTTTTTCAATAATTTTTGCTTTAAAACTGATAGGTACTAAATGACGTGCACCCAAGCAATAACGTTATTTTCTCCAATATCTGTTAAAATTTTAGATATATATTTTATAAAATAGGAAAAATTTCATTGTTTTTCAAAATTTCGAAAAATGTTAAAAAGGAAAGTTGTTTATTTTTCAACAAAATTTTTAACCCTTCATCAAAATTTTATTTTTTTTGTATTTTCAATTAAATATTCTTTAAATCTGATACCACGTTCACCTAAGTACTTTCATCAATTTATACAGAAATCGATTAATAAAAATGATTCCCATAATATGATGCGGATGAACATATTAGGGTATAATAAAAAAGAAAACGTTTAATTTCTGAGATACTGGGTAGGTACAGAGAGTTACATTTTGTTTCTAAATTATTCAGTCGTTTTTCACTGGCTTCCTTCTTTTTACGAAAAACCCACACTAAGCAACTAGTTGCAGAAAAAATCTCCCACTTCTCTTCTCTATAAAATGACTGTAAAATAATGTTAAAAAAAGTATTACAAGGAATTACATATGGAAGGTTGGCAAAGTAGGTATTAGGAAGCACCCTGTATAACTCTCTATGATCTGTTACTCAAAGTATATTTGTTCTATGTGAGAAATTAATATTTTGTGGTGATAAACTAACTTTATAACTTACTTGTGGATTAAAGGGCCTTTGAATCCGAAGAGCTTCTTGCAAGCCGCCGGCGGCTTGCGAAAAAACGACCAAAGCTGGTGAATTTAAGTGTCCCGAGTTGGGGACATACGCGGAATTCTCCATAGCTAGAAAAAGAGTAAATATTTTAAAAATACGACATGTCCATAAAAGCAGATAAATTTATAAACTGCAAGAAATCATGAAAAATAAAATCACAAAATTAAGGAGCGCAAATGCATCTGAACACTAAATAAAATATCACTGGGCTTTCACAACACAAATAGAAAAATTACCTGGAGCTTTTGTTTAAACTTTGGCACCGGATTCGCGTATCGGACGTAAATTCAAGCGACGTACGTCAACATTTCATTCTGCATCGCGATTCAAACTGACAGAAAATGTGCCCCACTCTCCAAGACCACGTTGTTGCTCTCTTCTTTGCGCTGAAAGCTCGCGCAACATGTGAAATAATGGGCACCTCCTACCCAACCAAACGGATAGGAGGATCTTTTGCTGAAAACCTATAATCATGTCATTAATTTTGTTGTTTTACATTTATTTGTGCTCTCACCTGCTCTTGGACGGCCCCGGAAAAAAGCGCTCAGCAATCAGCATGCTGAAACGGTATTAATCACTCTTCTATTTGTTTTTTCAGTTCAAGAAGTTAAATTTTTATTTTAAGAGCGCTTGAAATTGAAAGGCGTGACAAGCTGTTCTAGATATATACTTTTATGGGCTGTGAAATGTGAACGTTTCGCTTGTTGCGTGTCTAATTTAAAACCAATAAAGTATTTTGATTAAAAATATGGCTTTGTATTTAATTTTTTGGGCATAGATATCTAACCCAAAATATATGTCCTGAATTGCAGTACTGGAGTTTAATTTTTGAACCCGTGCTTTATGCTGAAATTTGATTTTTATGAAATAAAGCACAATGAAGATAAAGATAGTAATTATAAAATTACTGAACAGATTTACATTACGATCGCAATATTATGAGAACTTTTTACTTGAAAATCGCAAAAAAAAACTTTATTTTGTCATGTCATGTAGCTTACTTAGAACTACCAAAGACAATTATACTACGAATAATTGTCTTTGGAACTACCTAATCAATATTGTTTTAACTCACTGTATTCACTAAACCCGCCATATAAATAAATTGACTTTATCACTTAAATTTGAATGGATATTTTCCCACTGGTAGGGCGCATATTTTTCAAAATGTTGATGCGCCAATTCTTAGTTTTTCTACAAATTAATAAATTCATGAAGCTAATATGTATTGCTAAAAATATAGAAGGATCAAGAACTCAATGGACTTTTTCTAAAGCAAAAAATCTCGTAAAAAATATACCCATATATTTCAAAAAGCTCTATTTGTTCAGATACCCTGATATTGTATAATAAGAATATCAGACTTGTTCACCTCTTTGCGGCGCCGGCGTTCAGACGATCAATAATACCAGTTTATAATAAATTATTATAAAATAATAATACCTACTGTTCATTCATACTATAAAATAGGTAGGTAGGTAGTAACATTATTATTGACTATGTAAAAGCGCGAAAGCGCCGTCTTGAAGTACTAACGCAAACAGGCCCCAACTTGATAGAAACCGGGCCAAATTGAAAACCGATCTAAGATTTTTTATTTATGGATCGGGCAGAAGGATGTTTTGGCTATATTAAAACAATAAAAAAAACTCGCTTAACAATTGCTTGTTAGTACCTAAATTTTAGTTGTCGTTTAACGCCTTTCGAAAGCGATTGCGTGTCCATGAGAATTTTATATTGTAATATAAGGTGCATTAATTTGGACTCAAGTTGATCGATAGAAATTTGGTTTATGGCTATGGAACCAACTACATCATGTAGGGTAAAGTTGGTAGAGACGCCCTTAACCTGACCCAAATTTCAGAAAAATAATTATTAAAAGAAAATGAGCTTGTTTTTCAGTAACTCAAACTTTATTCAGTTATAATATTTATAGAAGAATGCGAAAAAACAAGTTTTATTTTACAAAAATACATGAAAAAAAAATGTAATTGACCATCTCTCCCTCAGTGTTTGGATAAGATGTCCCACACATGGTGGTAGTGATGGACTCTATACTCCGATACAAAATAATGAGCAAAGTAAGTTAAATCTTCCTTTTAGTAGCTATTCTTCCACAGGGATTGCAAAAATTACCAAATTTGCTGCATCCATCGTGAAACCATTGCTCGCAGTGTATACATTTTACCCAGTCATCTTTCTTGGTAGTTTTGGAATATTTTTCTCCACATCCCACGCACTCATCATTTTCAATTGAATTGTCAGAGCGCCCATCTACTAGCATAGTAAGGTCCCCAACTTCGGATTCACTTGATGAAGATATTTTTCTTTTTCTGTTTATCTTTGGCTTCCTTTGCTCAATATTATTAGCATCAGTCAACACAGTAGAAATATGCTGAGCTCTTCTTCGGATACTTTCCAAAGCCCGAATCTTTGGAGGGGGCGAAACCTGATCCAAAATTTTTCCTGCAGTTATATCAGTTTTCCTGAATTATCACTGATTGAGTTAAATTTTGAGAAGCAGTGGAGGTGCTAGGCTAAGGGGACATTTCTCGTGCGGGTATGGTACTTGGCCTTGATGGCGTTTCTTGAGCAGTTCTCATACTAGGCTGTTGCAGTGGCAGTGCTTCCTCCCTGTCCACAGTTTCGTTCAAAGTGACAGGATCGGGTGTGGTCTCTATGGAAGGATTTAGTATATTTGTACGTGGTATGGCAGTTTCGAATAGAAAAGCATATTCTGGAATGGCTTCTGGATTGAACGGATGTACACCAGTTACTTTAAAAGCGGGAATTGCTGCCTTACACCATGCCTCATTCATTACATGTCCAAATTGGAGACGACCAATTTTTCTGGAAGGATTTGCTCGAATCCAGTTATTTGCAGCAACAGCATACGCACTACGCAGATTTTAATGACTTAAAAAGCGCCCTGTCGAGAGGTTGTAACCAGTGCGGGGTATAGCTTGGCAAACTGATAATTATTATATCGTTTTGCCTAGCAAATGCTAGCATCTCAACACAGAAATGAGAGCTGTGACCATCCACCAACAATAAAACATTACCTTCAGGTTTGCGCGGTGTAGGTAAAGTGAGTCTTTAAAAACAAATCTGAATTTATGTAGGCTGATTTTTCATTCATGTAGATCTTAGCCCCAAGAGGGATTCCATCTTCCTATTCAGCTTTCAGATTTTTGCCTTTAAATATATTTATTGGAGGTATAAATGTATCCTCAGCGTTACAGCATGCAACGACTGTAATTGTTTCCCCCTTCTCTCAAGAAGTTATTGCAGCCAGGTGTTTGGAGCCTTTCCGAGCGATCACCTTACCTGGGACATCATTCAGCTGTAGCCCTGTCTCATCCATGTTGAAAATATGGCTGAAACTGCTCTAGGACAGAGCGGAGTAGATCAAAATAATAATTTACTCTGTCTAGAGACCTTTCTAATGCTCTGGCTATGGAAACACCTAAAATATCAAAAACAACTAAAATTAACTACCTACAGTAAATTGATGATTTATATATTTATTACCTTTAGCTTTTCTTATACGGAGAGCTCGGGATTTCTTCTGAGAAAAGAGCAAAGCCAATCTTTTCCTGCTAGTTCAGTTTTAAACTAATTTGGAATGTGTAAAGCGACTGCATACTTATAGGCCATTTGCCGAAGATCTAAATGACGGGGCGCGAATCTATGGTTTTGCAGTTTTATTATATGTCTAACTAATTTTCCTTCATTTTCAGCTCCTAAGGTACTATCTGGGCCCATTCTTCCTTTTTTTAGAATGGTTTGACTTCAGCCTTCTACGAAGAGTTCTTGATGATACACCATAATTGCGAGCTACAACATTAGTACGTAGTTCTCCGTCACGAACTACTTGCCTAGCTGCCACTAAGTCGGCCTCTGTCCACCTTCCTCGTTGAGGACAAATCCCTTTATAGGTTGATGGCATAATCTTAAAAAAAATTAGACAACTAAATTAAAATGTCATCTCTACCAACTTTGACTAGGGCATCTATACCAAAAGATGGTATAAGATGCCCCACCATGTAGTTTGTGTGAATAAACATGTACATACATTTTGAGGTTAGAATATTGTAGCACATGCATTCCGCAATTTTTTGACAAAATTGCGAATTAAGCAAATAAATATTAATCATCTTACAACATATAGCGTAATCACGTATAAAAATTTTCACCTACCTCAAAAAAACATCACAAAATTTCTCCAAAACAGACACCTGAACGACAAACAACTAGTTGGGTTGGGTTGGGACAAGCCGCATTACCATACATGTAAAACTTTTCGAGTAATAAAAGCCCGCCATCTCCACCACTGGAGCATCTCTACCAACTATACCATATGCAATTTTGTTTATTTCATACTGTTCAATAATAATACATTTTTAGGCCGGAAAATGGAACTTTAAAGTATGGGAAAGTCGGATAAGTTGACGAAGCCAGTAAGTTGATAAATATTATATTTTCCTATTTCCTAATTATTTCGCAGTACAATGACTTTATACAAGACAGTGACGAAAATCGATGTATCGATTTTTATTCACCGGGCAGTTTTGCCTCCTCATGGCGGACGAGGCAAAATTTTTCTTTCTTTTCCTCTTGTTAACGTGTTTTTTCGTATCTTGGTTGTCCCTTTTTGCCTTATAAGGACGTAATTATTGGTGTAACTTTAGTTTATTGTAAATATCGTGTGGTTAAAAACATTTAAGGAGTTTCATAACAGCAGAAATCTTTAGTGTCTGTATCTGTGTGCTAAAGAGTAATTGAAGTTATAGCGAAGTGCCTATATCCAAAAATATAAATTTTTCTGGGTTTAATCTTAATCACAGTAACATGAATTCATTATACAACATTGCGGAATATTTAATGCAAAGTATTAAACCAACATCAAAAAATTGTGATATTTGTTTACGTAGTGTAGCATCAAACACACCTCTATAAGCATAAAAAGTTTTCGAAGTTTGTAAACATCCAGATGTTTAACGGAAATACCATAGAAAAAAACAATCAGAATCCCATTTCTAATATTTCTCGTCAGTACGCGCACCCTCGACGCGCATCGTAAATCAGCCATTATTCCTCGGGACTCAGTGTCGTCCGATCATCGCTGTAAGTTTATTATTACATTTGACCAGTGCCTACGTGCTGCGTGTTTTGTATTCTGACACTAATTTCTGCTAGGTGCTAGTGTTTTGTTTTTATTTGGTTTTGTGTGTGACATAAATCTTATAACTGCAGTCTCACTTTCTTTTCCCGAAAAAAAAAAGAAAGAAAGACAAAGGTAGGTGTTATAAAAACAAATCTATATTTTTTTCGATACCTATTATATGTGCGGGCAATGTTAGATTTTTTTATTCAATACCTTATACAATCGTTACTTTTAATTTATTTTTAAATGCAATATGGGGAACATACTACATTCTTAAACGTAAATAATATTATAGAATATATTTTGTTGTTATCTAATGTTATCTAATACATATAGAAAATACACAATTGTAAAATTATGACTAGGATACAAAGACGGGTATAACTACTTTGGGAAAAAGTGGGTTTCCTCGGTAAAATTAATTTTCCATATTTTCTTTTACTGGGTATTTCTTAGAGGTAATTTTTTACGGCCTTCTATATAAAAAAATTAAAAATGCATTCTTATTATTTATATAGTTTAAGGATCATTTTTCTCTTGGACGATACTACGATATTAGCTGCTAATACGGGGTCAAAGAGTACTCTCTACTCTTTGACGGGGTTTTACGGTTTATTACATGGATTTGTTTATATATACTCATAAGTGCGAGTTGCAGATATTTATTTTGGGGAATTGTTTTTGAAGTGAAATTTCTTTAGCGAGGGCAAAGTCAGAAAAATGAAACGCTTATCAAAGTGAAACGCTTGTGAAAGATGAAACGGTTATCAAAGTGAGATGCCCCTTTAATTAAGCATGTGTTCCAGTAAAGCTAGAGGGTTGAAATTATCAGAACATGTAGCCGAGGTAAAATGAGGATCCTGGATGAAAACTGGACATCGAAAATCTGACAAGCCATGACCCCGTGTCATCAGTGGGGGCGGGAATTATACCCCCCACCTACCCGGATGCCCAAAAATTTTCGAAAAAACGGGAAAATTTTCAAAAAAAAATTGTTTGGAAAGTTAATAAAAGTATTATAAAACGAAGTAAGAAAAAAGAATATAAAGGAAAAGTTAGAGAAACGAGGTTGCGGTGAAAAAAGGCGAGCTCCGAGGTCGGGAATGGCAAAAATGGGAGGGAAAAAATGATTCTTTAGAAAAAACTAAAATTTGTGAAAATTGGTAAAAAATTGAAAAAAGACGTAATAAATGATCGGAAAGTTAAAAAAAAATATTATAAAACTAAGTAAGAAAAATATAATACAAAAAAAAGTTTTTTCGGAAAGTATAATAAAACCAAATAAGAAAAAAAATAAGAAAAAAAGAAGAAATTGTTCGGAAAGTTAATAAAAGTATTATAAAACGAAATAAAGAAAAAAAATAATAATAAAAGTAAGGAAACGCGGTTTTCGGTGAATAAAAAGTTAAAATAAAAGAAAAAAATTAAATAGTTCTTTTAAAATATGAATTAATATACATTAAAAAAAAATGGAGACCTGTCAGAATTTCACATTTCAAGAAATATTTTTAAATGTTTGATGGAAACTTCCTATGACAGAAAAAAAAATTAAACCTTTGTATTTCCCACTTTTTGATATCTTTAAAAAAACTCTCTAGGTGGTCGCCGCGATATGCGAGAAAACCTTGTATATACCTACATACAATATATTATATTGTTATCATTAATATCCGAAATAAGTTATTATGCATAAAAACCAAACGTTTTGAGAATTATGGATGAGTAATTATCTTTTCTTAATATCGATGGTACTGATGGTAGCCAAATTTAAATATAAAGTTATATAATATGCCGCTCCGCTCTGGGAATTCAACTACAGAAACTAACCCAATCTAACCCTGTTGGATCCAAAAAACAATTTTATAATTTTTATAACTTTTTTGCGTCTATTATATTTGGTTAATATTGATTATTAATGCTTTTAGCAATTATCCATAACTCCTAATTTGCTTAGGTTTAATGCATAATAACGTATTTCGGATATAAGCAGTAACATATTTATAAATATTATATATAAACCCATACTATGTATTTGCATACTATCTGACAAATACATGATAAATAATACAAAATAATGCGAATACCCACCTGTTTACGAAATTTGGAAAAAGCGTAATACGGACTTGGAATTTCCCTTTTAAAAATGGCCGACGCTAAAGGAATTTGTCTGAAAGACATCAAAGGCGGCATTTCACAGAGAATATTCTGATTGTTTTTTCTTCTGTGGAAATACATTAATTTCTGTACTGAAATAGTATTTTACTTTTTTTGTTGACATGGAAACTATATTTCAAAAATATATCCCAATTGTAATAGGTCAAAATATGGACGTGAAAAATTTTTTGTTGAGGAAATTATCAGTTTAGATTTAGATATTCCTAATTGTCATAAACTGAAGGAAATGATTGTAAAAAGATTTGTTTTGTTTATACTAAAAATGTATTCAAGGGAAAGAAAGAATATTGATAAGCTTGCAAGTAAGACTGTCGCTGAGTACCTACCTATACCTTATAGGTAATAAACTTGTAGTTGTAAGGACCCCTATATTAATATAATGTGTTATAATAAGTGTAATAAATAATAAATTGGTTAATTTGAATAATTATTGGTGTAAAACCTGCGGTTATTAAGATTTGTTCATTATATTGGCTGCAATTACAAATCCAGAACCTTTATATTTTTTAGGTTTATTTCAGTGAATGTATTATACCTACCTAGTCAGGTTGCTTATTTACTATGGAATAGTGATTAAATTAAATTAAAATAATCTGTATAACTATACTAGGGCTCGGAATTTTTAAATTATAAGTATTCGAATAGTCGTTTGATATTTTATTCAAATAATTCGAATATCTATTTGAATAGTCGAATATTCAAATAGTAGAATATGTATTCAAATTGTAGAATTTTTTAACTAACAAAAAAATTCGAATTTAGAATAATCAAATTTTCAAATACAATTCCAAGCCTTAATATAAACACTAGTAACATTTTAGTCATCTAATGATAATTAGTAAATTAAAACCTTAAGAAGTACCTTTCTTCATAAAACTTATTTACTTAATGACCATATAACCTACAGCATAAAAAAATTCAGAGGTTTTGGTGGCGCTGCGGTGCTTATTTGACATTTAATATTTTGAAACTAACCGTTGCATTTTCGGAGCAGTTAAAAATAGTGTTTTGTACCGAAATTATGTAAGTATTTTAGAATTAATTGTTATACACCACAAATATAAAGTGTTTTACTTAATTTGTATAATTATAATCACAAAATTGGCACGCTTTATAAAAATTTTATCGCGTAATACATAATTTTTAAGTGGTGGGTAAGATGACGAGACTAAGATGACGAACTCCTCATCTTACCCGCCGTATTAATATTTATATTAAAATTTTACTTTTTTGCAGAATGTCCAAATCTCAAAATAAAACGAATCGTCGATCATGGAATAACACTCGGAACACTGAGCGGGCTATAAATGAAGTTCTAGAAGTAAAATCCTGTAACAGTGTTGCCGATATTTACAGAATTCCCGAAGCCACTGTGGAACTCTTTTTATTTATCGAATAAAACTCCAGGTAACTATAGAGTTTTGTATTAATTATAGCAAGGAATATACAAGATAGTAACGCGACATAATGTATATCCTTATAATCTACGTACGCATATCAATGCGTCACTCAGTCTTCTATTCTCTCTCTACTCTACTCTACCTTGGGTTGGTGTAGGTTCGGACCAAAGACATTTAACCTGAAGAGACGGGACAAATGGTTCTTTGTTTTCCCCCAACATTGAGGAACATTCTATGGTCGATAGATGTAGCGTTGCCAAATTTTAAGTTTACGAGTTACTGTACATACTTTTTTCATATTAAATTAGAACACTAAATACATATTTTCCCCATTTTTGATTCATCAAAAACCGGTTCTGAAGTTCTTACATGTCAATCTGACAATGCCGCTTCCCTTGGTTCCGCCTTGTTTTACCCCCAAAATATTTATAGTATGCACGTAGTAAAGTAACTGCACCAATAGATTGAGAGCATTGGAGGTCGACGACCGACGGCTCTTCCCCATTCGATAATTATACTAACTTGGTAACGTTTCAAAACCAGTGAAGGCACTGCTGTAAATATGTTTTAACAGGTATTTAGTAGAAGAAAATAGTTATTAAGCTACTTTTTGAATATGTCATTAACCAGATATTTGTCATATTTGTATGTTTTTAAATAAAATTTGTATACTTCAGTTCCTTTTTATTTGTCTCAAAAATAATGATAAGCAATTTATTTTTAGGCTAGCAGTGGTATGATTTAATTTTTCGTCTAACCATTGAGAGCAGAAAAACCCTATGTGTTCACAAAAACGTTTAAATCGGGATAAAATTGCGTATTTTTGGTATCTCATAAATTTCGTGTTCAAATTTGAAATTATTCAGGAAATAAGTTTTCGGAAATTTTATTTCATTATTAGCTGCCGATTAGTATATTATGCAATGATCATTCATTGCAAATTTAAGTTGAATATACTTTTTTCTACGACTCCCCTGAAAATAGACCTAAACGCACTAACAATAACTGTTCTTGAAAACTGGACATTTCAAACATCGTGTGAAAAGTATACTTTTCACGTTCACACGCTTATTCGGGTATTTAGATTAAAGGGCTTCGTCTCGGTTTTAGAGCTTCGCCCTCAAAGGTCCCATTACCAGATCTCTAAAAAAGGGGGCCCAATTATAGGGCTTCACCCCCCCGGGAGCCCCTTTTTGCAAAACTGTAGAAAATGGAAGTCTTATACCAGAGGGCCCTTTTTTAAGACTTGGGGCCCCATTTTAGGGCTTCGCCCCCGGGGCTCCATTGCTAAATCTGTACAAAATGGGACTCCCGAACCATAGGCCCCATTCAAGGGTTTCGCCCCCCTGGGTCCCCATTTTAGGGCTTCGCCCTCCGAGCCTCTTTTTCAAAATATTTGGAAAATAGGGACCCCACCCCGGTGACCCCATTTTAGGACTGTGCCCCTAGTTATAGTTTAGCGAGAATCTCTTACTCACGTAGCTTCTTTCATTAGGAATAAAATTTTCTGATAAATCAATAATAATAGTATATTATTTTATATGGAGGAAAAGTAACTTTTCCTCCAAATAAAATATGCTGTTTTTTCTTCAAATGTCGACAAATTAATGCAAAAAGTCTCTTTTTAATAGTAATAATTATTATTATTAAAGATAAGTGGGTTCGCAAGGCGGCTTAGACCGGTGCGGTGTCGGTGAATAGGCTCAGGTTGTTGCTATAGTAATGTAATATAAAGCTGTCAGTGGACACTGTCAACAATAATTATATTTTTAAAATCGCGTCTTCGATTGCGTTTTAACTCCGTATTGATAAGCAGTTATTGAGTAAGTTCGATTAAATAATAGCCAATTTGTTCCTATGTTAGTGATTTTTAGAAATGCAGTCACACATTGAGTGATAAATACAAATTTTAGTTTAATAACTCTTAAGTTGTTGACGCTTATTTTGATGTTTGTTTGTATTGTATCTATGTTGCTATGATAACACTTTTACCTCCGCCGGCGGAAAAGTGAAAAGTAAAGCTCCGGCGGAGGAAAAACGAAACTTCACTGCCGCCGACACAGTCGAGTAATGACGGATTTACTGACGTTTGAAGAAAAAAATGTTTCCCATATAACATGTAATTTTCTACCACACTCCCAGTGGGGCACCCTGTATGTAGCAGTTGTAGAAAAAGTATAGTGTGCTACACGTGCTGAAAAGACTTTTTACACTCATGAGACTTTATGACACTCGCTTACGGCTCGTGTCACCAAACTGTCTCATTCGTGTAAAAAGTCTTATTTTCAGCACTTGTTGCACAATATACTATTTCTATTTTGGTATCATAAAGAAGTCTTTTCGATACGCAAAGTTGTGTCGAAAAGAAGCTCTTTTCGACACTATTTTTGTTGACTGGTTGCTATGATATTAACAAAATTGTGCAATGTCAAAGCTCACTAGCAAAAATTTCGACACCGTTTTGAATGGGATTCCTAATAATGCAGACGTCAAACGTAACAAGATGGCCGTCCAACTTTTGATCGCGACTTGAATAAATAAATGTTTTTCATTAAAAAACGAGCAAAATAGCACTCTTCGCCCAGTTTTGTTTGGTTTCAAATGGACGTTTTAAAGCCTGAATTTGTGCGACGCGACGCGACGTGTAGCTTTTTTGTATTTCGTGAGTGATTTCCTATAAATATTTTTTATAAACTTTATATCAAAGTAACGATGGTCTTGCGGTGTGAGGTATGCAAAATCTCCAGCTATTATCATCCGAACCTGAGTTTCCACAAGTAAGTAAAAGTAAATGAAACACAGTAGTACAGTGGGCACCATTTTGTGATGTGATTAATTAATATTTTATAATACTTACCTATGTATGTGATATTAATGGATAATCTGATATGTTTGCAGTCATTTACAAACCTCTATTAAATAATTTTTGAAGTGAATACTTCTTTGGTTTCATCGCAGTGGTTTTGCAAGGACACGGAAAAATTTCGTGACACAGCAAAATAACTATTTTGTGTTAACTAACCTTCAGAACCCATATCTAACCCAAACTAACTCAATCTAACCCACACACTATAAATAAAACATAAATATATTTTAAATAATGCACTCGAATAAATACCATCATTTCAAATTAAACGTATTTACTTTATTGAAATTATTATTATGATGGACTCACATTTTCAAAGTCTACGTCTATGAACTGTCCTTGCTTTCGTTCAGGCGGGGGCGGGCAATACTACATTTAGTAGTGGGGACGAAGTTTGACAAAAGTTTGTACACCATACATAAAAATATAAGGAGGCGGGACAATCGTTTTGTTGATATTTTTGCAATATTTCGGATTTTTATGAATGAGTTGTCGGGTCTCTTTAGGTTAAATGTTTTTGGTTCGGACTATAAATATAATGTTACAATAACAATACCAATTCAACAAGGTTGTCTTGGCCTTGTCACCCGCGTCGAGTATCTCGTTCATTGCAGTTAAACAATAATATTACGTGTAATAGGTAATATAAATAACCTTCGTCTAGACCTCGAATAAGTCGGGTTGCCGTCACGATCTAATTTATGAAATACCGAGTGTTTTTCTGATACACTACACCTCCTCTCTTTTGTGAATGCTCCTAATTTTTGTTGTGGCAAAAATGAGGACATTCGAATAAACATAAATTGTAAACGTTCTAAAATGTAAATGATAGACTATACCTAAACTATATGCAATTACCTATATGCAGTTACATAATAATAATAATGAACTAATAATAAAATGTTAAAAATGTTTATATATCTTGTTAAATATAGTATTTGTGATAAACATTTTTTTCTTCAAACGTCAGTAAATCCGTCATTACTCGACTGTGTAGGCGGCCGTGAAGTTTCGTTTTTCCTCCGCCGGAACTTTACTTTTCACTTTTCCGCCGGCGGAGGTAAAAGTGTTGTCATAGCAACATAGATACAATACAAACAGACAACAAAATAAGCGTCAACAACTCAAGATTTATTAA
>MU186956.1:76816-97631 GCA_016904865.1 Pissodes strobi
ATTTCAAGAGCACTTGAAATTGAAAGGCGTGACAAGCTGTTCTAGATATATACTTTTATGGGCTGGGAAATGTGAACGTTTCGCTTGTTGCGTGTCTAATTTAAAACCAATAAGTATTTTGATTAAAAATATGGTTTTGTATTTAATTTTTTGGGCATAGATATATAAATTCTAACGCAAAATATATGTCCTGAATTGCAGCGCTGGAGCTTAATTTTTGAACCCGTGCTTTATGCTGAAATTTGATTTTTATTAAATGAAGCAAAATGAAGATAAAGATAATAATTATAAAATTTCTGAACAGATTTACATTACGAGCGCAATATTATGAGAATTTTTAAATCGAAAATCGCAAAAAAAAACAATATTTTGTCATGTCATGTAGCTTACTTAAAACTACCTAATCAATATTGTTTTACCTTGGGGATCCCGTTTTCGTCCAGTATCTTCTTTTTACCTCGTCTAAATTCCCTGAAAAAACTTCAGCCCTCTACCTATGCGGGAACATGCCATACATATCCGAGCGTGACGGCTCAAAACTTAGCTTTATGGCCAGACTGTATTAATAACGATGTGATTAAATTATGCCTAGCTAAAGATTTTTCATATTTTCAAAATTATGGCCATAATAATAGATATCCTAAATCTGAAATTACATGCGAAAAGCATAAAAGATATTTTTTTTACTACTAACATGATAAATCACCATTATTTACTCCATTCCTCAAATGAGAAGTAACATTTCTCACCCTAGGTAAATAATAATATTAAAAAAAACCTAGGTCAATAATGAAACGGAAACGGAAAATGCCAAAATGTCAAACTTGTTAGTTTGACAACTAGTTGTCATTTCGGATTATTTGAAAAATGAGTAGGAAATGATTAATTTCAAAATCTAATCAATTCAAATAATGATAAGGATTGTATCAGTGCTAATAGTAAAAAAATTATATACAGTATGACTCACTTTTCATGACTCCCCATAATATTCTTATTAATAGTGCGATTTTGTCAAAATTTAGATGGAAAGAAGGTACTTTGTATGTATGGAGCTGTCAGGAGATTATGTTACGATATCTGTCAGTTAGACAACTGAATTTCCAGGCTACCTGATATTTCGAACTATTTGAGAAATAAGTAGAAAATGACTAATATGAAAATCAAATCGAATCAAATATGGTAATATATCAGTGTTAGTAGTAAAAAAAATTGTATATATACCTCGGTTGAGAAGGCCATTATTAACCTCGCACATTATATCCTTCGGCGCTACGCACCTCAGGATATAAAAGTGCTCGGTAAATAATGGCTTACTTCTCAACCTAGGTATATAATATACTATTTCTAATAGTTGTTTTTCAAAGACTCTAAAGAACGGACAACAGATAAAAAGACAATGGTTATGATACTCACCAAGCAGTGGATTGGTTTATTGTATTGCATCTAAAGTGTTCTCAAAGGTAGAATCAAAATTTCAAACCGGACTTAACGATTGGTCTAATATTTTGCGGTTACTGGATATGCACCAGGAAAGTAAAGGTCACAAGCAGTCAATTTTAACATGGTTTTCAAGAAAGACAAATAAACATACTATCGACAAAGAACTAGAAGAGCAGACCAAAAAAGAAATTATCCACTTTTACCAAGTATTGCAAAGAGCCGTAGCAGTTTTAAAATGTTTGTGCCAAAGAGGTTTATCATTAAGAGGACATGAAGAAAATGGGGCTCACCCAATAATGGAAATTTTATGGGAATTATTGAGTTAATTTCAGAGTTTGACCCTTTTTTACAAGTACATTTAAAAAAATGCCAGTCTACATCAGGAAAAGCGGTATTCTATTTGTCCAAAACTACGTATGAAGAAATTATTGCTATAATGGGAAAGCCAGTATTAAGAGCTATAATCGATCAAATAAATAATAATGATGTTCAGTACTATTCTATTATTGTAGATTCTACACCGGACTTAGCACACCTTGACCAACTAGCTATTGTTGAAAGATTGGTATCTATTGTTATCAAGGATTGCCGTACGAAAGATTTTTGACTTTCATTCCCATTGAAAATCACACATCAGAATATTTGTTTCAAGAAATATCTGCATTTTTAAATAAATCTGCTCTCTCTTTTTACAAAACATTAGAGGACAGTCATACGACAACGCAGTCAACATGAGTGATCAATATAATAGAGTCAAGGCTCGTTTTAAGTCAATAAACAAGTTTGCAGATTTTATACCTTGTTCGGCACATTCATTGAACCTAATTATTTTGCTATTATCCATTCCCTTTATGTCTTTTTCTCCGCGTCACCCCATAGATGAAATATTGTATCAACTATCGCCAAACTTCAATACGCTCTTAAATCTTTAAGTCTAACAAGATGGTGTGCTCATTATGAAGCTGTTAGCAGGGCACTTAAAATTGGATACGATGATATTTTAAAATATTTAAAACATATTTACATGGATGAAAGAGAAAAACTGATTGCAGAAACGAAGCCAAAAACTTATACAAAAAGATGATTAAATTAGAATAAGCCACATTAATTTGGTTAAAAGCTCTAGAGCGCTTTAATAATGTTTCTACCAAAATGCAATCGTCTGGTTTGGATATACAAAAACCCATTTATTGGATTCTTTAAAACAATTTTTACAAGACGTCAGAAAAAAATCTGATTCAGAAACCGATAAATTGGAAGCAAATGTTAAAGAACTAAGCGAACATATTGAAAAAGAATTTGCCGAATCCAGTAAACGCAAAAGAAAAATATTGCTAGCTAATAAGGAAACTGAGATGCCTATGTTTATTGGAAAAGTAAAATTTAGAGTTGAGATTATCAACAGGCTGTTGGATTTTTTGATAAACGACCTACATCGCCGAAGTTCTGTCTATCGAGATATAACAGTTAAATTTAAATGTTTATTTGATATAGGGGATATCTCAAAAGACGATATTAATGCGGAGGACTTTAAAAAAACTCTTAGAATATTACATCGAAGATCTTGAAGAAGAACTCATTAGCAAAGCCTTGCAGTTCAAACAATATTTAAAAATATTTTTTACCCTGAAAAAAAAACACAATTTGTTGCTCAACAATGTTAATTATCATCTATAGTAAGGAAATGATAGATGTATTTCCCAATTTATACACCACCGTAAAGGTATTTTTAACGCAACCCGTAACTCGTTGCGAAGCGGAGAGTTCCTCTTCCAAATTAACAATAATACAAAATAAATATAGAACTGTTATGACACAGAAAATATTGCAATTTTTGGGAATCCTTTCAATGCACAGGGATTTGACTGGTAATTTAAATTACGATATTAAAATTAGAAAAAGAATTTGTTTTTGTGTTTTTTTATTTGTTTGCTATATGTTCATATTTTATATAGGCATATCCTTACTACCTAGTTTTTTTTGTGTTGTACCTTTAGTACTTTATATTTTTGTAGTTTTGAAAACTCTTACTTAACTATTAGAAAACTGGTTATTTTTGTTTTAGTATTTTTAAGTTTTTATTTATTGCTTTGTCTAAAATGTTCGTATTTTATTTTCTTTATTTTTAATGCTATACTTAGTTCCTTTTTTATTTATGTGATTTTGTGTATTATTATGTAGAATGTACCTGAAGTTATTTTTAAGTTATTTGATTACGAACCAAAGGTTTTGATCTCATCGATAGTTTTCCTATTTACTTAATATTTTTTATTTTGTTTCGTTTTGATTTTGTTTTAACTTAAAAATAAATTCTAAAATGAAAATATTTGTTTTATTTTGTCCTTTGTATTAAAAAAATAAAAATAAAAAGTAGGGCGTAGGGGCCCTAAAAATTACGTAGCGTAGGGCCCCATAAATCGTAAATCCGCCACTGGGCTCAAGGATGTAAACTGCACAAGTGCAAGTTTATTTAGTCACCCTAATGAAATGTGTACCTAGTCGATTCGATATCAAATCGGATATCGTTTTCAAGAAAGGCAAAAAACTAAAAATGAAAAAGGTTAGCAAATACAATAAAACAGTAAAAAGCTCTTGCAGATTGTCAGGCTTTGAACTGACTTTGACAAGATGACAATTCCAAGGTAATAATGAATCCTCCACAACAATATAGAACATATTTACAATATTGTTTTAACGCACTGTATTCACTAAACCCGCCATAGAAATAAATTGACTTTATCACTTAAATTTGAATGGATATTTTCCCGCTGGTAAGGCGCATATTTTTCAAAATGTTAATGCGCCAATTCTTAGTTTTTCTACAAATTAATAAATTCATGAAGCTAATATGTATTGCTAAAAAAATAGAAGGATCAAGAACTCAATGGACCTTTTCTAAAACAAAAAATATACCCATGTTTCAAAAAGCTCTATTTGTTCAGATACACTGCTATTGTATAAAGAATATCAGACTTGTTCACCTCTTTGCGGCGTTCAGACGTTCACTAATACCAGTTTATAATAAATTATTATAAAATAATAATACCTACTGTTCATTCATACTATAAAATACCTAGGTAGGTAGGTAGTAACATTATTGACTATGTAAAAGCGCCGTCTTGAAGAACTAACGCAAACAGGCCCCAACTTGATAGAAACCGGGCCAAATTAAACTCGGATTCTAAGATTTTTTATTTATGGATCAGGCAGAAGGATGTTTTGGCTGTAGAGCGCCCAACGCAGTAAAAGCCTTCTATAAATGATTTCTGTGGGCACCTCGGGGTTACAAGCTGAAATTTTCACAGAATGAAGGCTTTATTATATTAATTCAAAATCCGAAGGTAATAAAAAATCATAACGGGCAAAAGGGCAGTATACCCAAAAATCGAGATTATTATATGAACGTGTAGGATATTAAATTATGAATGTTTTCATATATAATTCAGCTACATTTTTGTGCGAATTATATTTTTTATCATTGCTTGAAATATGCAGATTACATTGGCCCTTACGGCAAAATAAATCAAAAAATTGAAATATCTCGCTTCGAACGTGGGCAAAATCTAATTGAAATATACTCATTTTTGTATTCACCTCGCATTCTCTCCGAAATGAAGGCTCAAATCAAAAATTTTTATTCTTGCAAAAAGTTTGCCTTAAGTATTTAGAATACATAGGTGCATGAATACATTTTTTTTCTCAAATGGTAATGGAAAAATAGAATTAAATGTAAAAAAGTAATTTTCTTCAAAGAGCGACCGGCCGATCTCTCGCTTCCCGAGCACTCTCGTATCTCACTTTTCTTCATAGCTTCGTCTCTCTCGCGCCTATTGTACAATACAATACACCATTACGGGTTAGAATACTAATAATAATAATAGCTACTATTAATTGAATAAAGTCAATGAAGACATTTTCGATTATACTGAAATTTATTTTTCCTATACGTTGCTAGGTAATAAAGAAGTAGAAAACAAATCATATACTTAATTCAACTGCTATTAAAAAAAAACTAGCTTTTATTCAGAATAGAAAATACTCCTCTACCTCTATAGTCACGAAGAAGCTGGTACTAGGAATACTAAGATTTTGTTGCATTATACTCTCTGCTAAACATTGTATGTATTATTTGACATGCATCGTTGACTCCAATGACACTGATGTACTTGTACTTCTGGTGCATATTAAAAATATATATATTTCTAGAGAATTTGGGGTAAAATGTGGAAGAGGAAATTCGGTGCGATATGTGGCCGTTCATGACACCACTAGGACACTATTGGCCTATTCATCGCTAATCGAAAAACTAGCCCCTACAAAAAATAGTTTAAAATTTCACAGTATGAGAGCACATTATCAATCTAAGGTGTGCTTTAGTTCTTTAGAAACAAATCCCCTATTACCAGAGGTGACAGAATGCGGATGGAAATTTGAGGAGGCAGGTGATATCCAAATCATCCTCAATTTATACAACACCAGCACTTCCTTCGGATGTAAAAATATTTATTGCATGTGGATGTAAAAAAGGTATATTATTATTAGATGAAATAGGTACATAATACAACTCAATGAAATAATTTTTTATTAGATTGTATGAAAGCAAGCAGAAGAAATTAAATAGGTTGCATAGGATCATGCAAAAAATACTGGAAGGCAATATTGAAGTCATTGTGTCTATTCCTGCAGAAGATACAGACACTGAAGATAAATAGATTTTTATTATTATAAAGTTTTTCTATTCTGAATAAAAGCTAGTCTTTTTTTTAATAGCAGTTGCATTAAGTATACGATTTTTTTCTACTTCTTTATTACCTAGCAATGTATAGGAAAAATAAATTTCAGTATATTCGAAAATGTCTTCATTGACTTTATTCAATTAATAATAGCTATTATTATTATTATTAGTATTCTAACCCGTAATGGGGTAAAAGCACTTATTGTATTGTACAATAGGCGCGAGAGAGACGAAGCTATGAAGAAAAGTGAGATACGAGAGTGCTCGGGAAGCGAGAGATCGGCCGGTCGCTGCTTGAAGAAAATTACTTTTTTACATTTAATTCTATTTTGCCATTACCATTTGAGAAAAAAAATGTATTCATGCACCTATGTATTCTAAATACTTAAGGCAAACTTTTTGCAAGAATAAAAATTTTTGATTTGAGCCTTCATTTCGGAGAGAATGCGAGGTGAATACAAAAATGAGTATATTTCAATCAGATTTTGCCCAGGTTCGAAGCGAGATATTTCAATTTTTTGATTTATTTTGCCATAAGGGCCAATGTAATCTGCATATTTCAAGCAATGATAAAAAATATAATTCGTACAAAAAAGTAGATGAATTATATATGAAAACATTCATAATTTAATATCCTACACGTTCATATAATAATCTCGATTTTTAGGTATACTGCCCTTTTGCCCGTTATGATTTTTTATTACCTTCGGATTTTGAATTAATATAATAAAGCCATCATCAGAAAAATAATTATTAAAAGAAAATGAGCTTGTTTTTCAGTAACTCAAACTTTACTGAGTTATAATATTTATAAAAGAATGCAAAAAAAACAAGTTTTATTTTACAAAAATACATGAAAAAAAAAATGTAATTGATCATCTCTCGCTCAGTGTTTGGATAAGATGTCCCACACATGGTGGTAGTGATGGCCTCTATACTCCGATACAAAATAATGAGCAAAGTAAGTTAAATCTTCCTTTTAGTAGCTATTCTTCCACAGGGATCGCAAAAATTAACAAATTTGCTGCATCCATCGTGAAACCATTGCTCGCAGTGTATACATTTTACCTAGTCATCTTTCTTGGTAGGCTTGGAATATTTTTCTCCACATCCCACGCACTCATCATTTTCAATTGAATTGTCAGAGCGCCCATCTACTAGCATAATAAGGTCCCCAACTTCGGTTTCACTTGATGAAGACATTTTACTTTTTCTGTTTATCTTTGGCTTTCTTTGCTCAATATTATTAGCATCAGTCAACACAGTAGAAATATGCTGAGCTCTTCCTCGGATACTTTCCAAAGCCCGAATCTTTGGAGGGGGCGAAACCTGATCCAAAATTTGTCCTGCAGTTATATTAGTTTTCTTGGATTATCACTGATTGAGTTAAATTTTGAGAAGCAGTGGAGGTGCTGGGCTGAGGGGACATTTCTCGTGCGGGTATGGTCCTTGGCCTTGATGGCATTTCTTGAGCAGTTCTCATACTAGGCTGTTGCAGTGGCAGTGCTTCCTCCCTGTCCGCAGTTTCGTTCAAAGTTACAGGATCGGGTGTGGTCTCTACGGAAGGATTTAGTATATTTGTACGTGGTATAGCAGTTTCGAATAGGAAAGCATATTCTGGAATGGCTTCTGGATAGAACGGATGAACACCAGTTACTTTAAAAGCGGGAATTGCGTTTCCTGGTACTGCTGCCTTACACCATGCCTCATTCATTAAATGTCCAAATTGGAGACGACCAATTTTTCTGGAAGGATTTGCTCGAATCCAGTTATTTGCAGCAACAGCATACGCAGATTTTAATGACTTAAAAAGCGACCTGTCGAGAGGTTGTACCTTGGCAAACTGATAATTATTATATCGTTTTGTCTAGCAAATGCTAGCATCTCAACACAGAAATGAGAGCTGTGACCATCCACCAACAATAAAACATTACCTTCAAGTTAAAGTAAAGGCGAAAAAATGAGTAGTTAGTGTATAGTCCCAAATCTGGCTGTATTTACACGTATGTATCCAAACTTTTTTCGAAGAAAAGTGTTGACATTAACCTCAGTGTATTTCTGTTATTTTAAATATTATTTTATTTTTACAAATTTATGCTTTGGTTCAATAAACTTTTTTAAATATTATTTCGTGTTTTTCTAAAATCTGTTATTTTTTATTAAAATTATTAACGCAAATTTATAAATAATAGAAAAGCTTAATTTAAATCTGAATAAAAAACTACATTATAATTAATATTTTCAGTTCGAAATCGAAACAAAAAAAAAATCAAGTGGGAGCCGAAGTCATATTGGTGCCCGAAAATTTGCTAGGGCCTAGGGCCCAAGTCCTTGGAAAATAGGCCGTGCTCGACTGGTTTTTTTTTTGCTTGGCTGGCCAGCCCAAATGCAAAGAGGTTTTAAAATAATTAAAATTCTAATAAATATATACATAAAAAGTAGAAAAATATATACATAAAGTAGAAAAATATACATAAAAGTAGAAAAATGTACACATTAAAGTAGTAAGAAAAGTACATTATACCTTATACATACGTTATATAAAATATACTTTGTGTTATATGTTATTCTAACGCACTGCACTTGCAGTGGCGTAACTACCATAAGACAAGTAAGCGCAATGCGTTGAAGCCCACCAGGCTTGGGGGCCCACTCGTCCAATGCCTAATATGGAAGGTTTCTGTCGACTGAACCTATGAACACCTTTCTGTCAAGCATTATTTTTTATTAAGTTCTGCATAATTTAATACCTAATGAAAAGTCTGGCAACATCAGCGTCGCGACACTCGTCAGTCGCCGATCAGGAGTAATCCTGATTTGATTCGCAGTGAGCGCCATCGTCTTTTGGTTTGACATCCCGGGAATCCCGTTTTGTTGACATATTTTAACCTGTTGCCAAGAGCATTACCTTACCATTATCTTATAGTTTTAGTATTTGATACGCTAATTTTTCCTACGTTTTAAAAATGAGTGACCACAAAAAAAATATATAAAAGCGCCCGCAATTAAAAGAAAACTAAAAAAAGAATTGAAATTAGAGAAAAATTGCGAAAATGTTTTTTGTTCGACGAAATTGCACTCTGAGCCAAATTTGCAACCATTTACATCCAAACGCGATGACATTGGGGACAATAATTAAATTTCTCAAGACGAAGATCACTCAGAATATTTGATCGGTATAACACAACTTCAGGTGGCTAAGCCACAGGCATCAGCACAAGCGACCTAATTTTTTTGTGTGCTAAAACTAAAAAGTTCGATGAAGCTGAAATATCGTCAGACACCAGAATATTAAGTAAAGACACAATACTCGGAAGTGATTTAGGTCATTTTGATAATAAACCATTAAGATGTAAATGTGATTTTTTTTTAAATTGAGCTTTCAAGTAAAATTAGAGATGAAAGAATAGAAGCTGGGCGTATAAAGAAAAATATGCTAGATTTTGAGTTGAGTTGGTGTTCTTATCTATTAGGTTACATTATGTGCTATCGGAAGTGAATTTTACTTCAAAGAAACAATTGCTTTGGACGAAGCTAGTTCTGTTTTACTAAGGACAAAAAGAAATGTGGGAAAACTACCGTCAACGTTTAGTGAGGTTCTGAAAGAAGCACGAACAACTGTTCTGAAATGGACGACATGGTACATTCCAACTAATTTTAAGAGTAAGCGACAAGGTATTAAAAAAAATATTTGATGAATTAACTTTAGATCATCGTTTTAATCCCAGGGAACATTTTTGAAGTGAAAACTTCTTTTTAATTTAAGGAGGGATTTTGGGGAAGGCCCGGATCGAAATTCTGACAAACGATGACCCCGCTTGTTGAAGTTTTCACTTCTATCGTGTGGTTTAAGCACACATAAATTTTTATTTTTTTAAGTTTTATCGGCTATTGACATTATAAAGTCTCAGTTAACAACTAGATTTACAAGTTTAAATAGGATAAGTGGTATATTTTAGTTTTTGCAACCTAAAAATCTCATAAATTCAAAAAAGTCTAAAATCCTTAAGAGCTACAATCAACAAAAATATTCTGAAATCATATTGCAAAATTTCTCTTACAATTTATAAAAACAGAGTTAAATCAAGAAATGACTGCAAAAAAATGTTGATTTAAACAAATTTACATTGACCTATTATTATTTTTTACCATGCCGATTATATATGTGTCAGCTGAAGAATCTTTTAGTAAACTATTTAAGGAATCAAATAGGGAATGCAAGATCAATTTAAATATTTATCTTTAATTTCCATCGAAAGTGAAGCTCCCAACATATTAGATCATAAATATGCATATGAATTTGCAGTGTGTAAAACGAGAAAAAATCGTTTTAGATTTTAATAAGTTTAAGTCGAGTGTTGCTTTAGACTAGCGAAATTTCATTAATATATCCAACTTCGTTAATAACTGCTACTTGGTTAAAATTTAAAGTTATTTTAGAGTATTGCTTTTTTTGATAAAAAGATATATTTTGATATATGTAAAATAAAAAAAATAAAGCTGGTTGTTTAATTTTTATTTAGCCTTTGTGATTTGTGACTGATAGTAGACTTATGTATTTTGCGTTGGGGTCAAAAAAATTTAGTTACGCCACTGTGCACTTGTCCAATGTTTTGTCACTCGCGTAAGTGTTCTTCGGCATTGCTTAAGACTAATTTACAAAAATAAAAGTATGGAGATTGAGCTTAGAGATTCGCAAACGGTTGAATTCGATTTTTATGTACAGTTTGTTTTTTACCCGTTGCGTCTTCTATTGTGCAATTTACTCCATCTGTACTCGTTATGGAGAAAGGACCTTTGTACCAAGGATCAAATTTTGTTCGGTTTTCAAACCATTTATGTCAGCGTTTTCTTCATGCGTTAACAGCTTTTGAAGATTACTGCAATAAGTTAGTAGCTCTCGCTTTTGGACGGTTCCTTTGAACTATAAATATCATACAAAAAATCAAAATGTTTAGAATGCTCTTTTAGAATACAAAATCTTCGGTCCAATGCGTTCAAAGCCGTGTCTAAAATACGATAAGATAATTAAATTTTGTATTTTTCTGTCTGCTCTCTGATAGGTTCATCCCGGTTCATGGCAAATTAGTACTGAACATAAAAATATGAATTGTTTTATTTGAGTTAGTAAGCCAGAGGCTTCATCTCTTACTGTTGCATCACTATTTGTATCTTCGAATATGCAATAAAGTGCATCGTAAATTTTGCCTATTTGGTGTCTTAATAGGCTTCATTGCATCTATTCGGCTCTCCCATCTAGTGTCGCTAAGGGGCTTCAATGTGATTCGTTCAACATGTCGTAGCAAAATTGCCCATCTGATTATGATTTGGTTAAAATAAACAAGACTGGAACTATGCCTCAAATAAAATAAAATAAAGAATTAAAAGTATTTTATTTTGCCGCCCCAAACTATGCCACCTGGACCAATGCACAGTTTGCCCATGTCGGTCCTGTTCTGGATTTATTTGGCATCAAATTATTTTTTACTCTTAGGTACTGCTTCTTCCAGAACATATTGCGGTATATAATCTTAATCCATTCTGCTAACTAAAAAAATTAAAAATTTACTTGAAAGGTCGATTTCTTGCCTCAACGATCCAACGAGTTTTGGTAATAGGCGATTCCGATTAGTGTTGGCTTCTTCGACCCATAGTTGTAGGACACAATAAACTGTGATCGAATTAGGGATTAAGAGGTGCAACATACCAAAAATTTGAGCGATTTCACCGAAACCACTTTCCACTGTATTTTGTAGGTGGTCCTTTCCGAAGCCGAAAGCGTGCCTACAGGCTGAACTTCCACATTTCCTATTTGAATATTTGACAAAAAACCTGCACGGGGCTTAACATTTGATGTTTTTCGTATTTGTATTGGGAATGGTCATTTTAACGAACTGCTCCTGAAATACTACATTTTCTGCGCCACGAATTTTTTTTCGGCAAGTATCAGCGACTTCAACAATTAATGTTATCTGAAATAAAAAAGAAAAAATATTAGTATGTGAGTCCGGGGTTGGTTGGACCCAGGGGTTGGTTCGTACAATCGCAAAATTTTGGAACCTGCTCGGTAAAACCCGGCGTCGGCCATGTCTATGTGAAGGTGAAGATCTCGACGAAAGTGGAAGCTTTTTGCTTAGAAAACGTGTTTCAATCCTTCGCGGGGAGTCTGGAAAGTCGTGCCGGCTGAACAGTGTAAAGGGTCGGTCGCGTAGTGGACGGTGATTTCTACTAGGACTTCAAGGTTATTTCCGTGCGCTATAGCGTGGCCTGTGGGCTGTCGGGGTATATCCTGCGGGGATTTGGATTCTCTGACAGAAAGTGTTTATACCCACAGTGTGCGATGCCTCCTTGCATAGAAACTCAGTCGTGAAATTCATTAGCTTTTATTAGCGAGAAAGTCGGGAATCACCAGGGGCACAGGACCGTCTTTCTGGAGGTTCCCACCGAGTACAAAGCCCTTTAAACTGGAATAACGTGGAACACAAGCAGAAGGGTAGTTCTGCCTCTGTCTAAGCGCCGGACGAAGGGTGTGCTGGCAAATTGCCTCGTAGCAGTGCCACCAACTCCGTGCAAGGGGGTTCATATAACTAACTAACTAGGCCTAATTAAACCAATAGGAATGCACAAATGTGACACTTAATCTGTGGAGATACGTTTGTTTACTATTTTAGAATGTCTAATATTTCACTTCACGTATGATCCTCCGCTTCGGAGGCGCAACCAACTAACACTAACTCAAGGCATGCCCAAAATGAATTGTAATCTAGCAGAAAAACTTACTGGCTTTGCTTTTACGTTCAATTTTCATAAATTCGATCTAGCTCCGCCCATAACTGTTACTCTTGTGCATTCCTATTCCTATAAGCGGATCGTGGTATGGAGTTTGGAATATTCGTAAGATCAGTTTTTTCTTCGTTGTGCTTCTAACTGGAATCTCTTTTAGATTATCTTTAATATGGGAAGGTTTAAAAGAAAGTCAGAAAGAGGCAAAACTCGTCCAGATGTTATGCTAAGAGCTGCCAGAACAGTAAAATTGTAAGGACAATTTTTAAGATCAGCGGCAAGTATCATTCCATTTTTAACACTTTACGTAGATATTGCAGCAAGTTTGCGCTAGACGAACTTCAAGCGAAAATAGGAATGCCTATAACTATTGTTGGCAACTTTAAAATTAGACAAGTAAGGTAAAACATATTATACTTAATAAACTGATTGACAAGAAAACGTTTCGTTGCAGATTTTTACAGAGCTTCAAGAAACCAACACCTCGTAGAATACATAAAAAAAAGCTGCAGATATTTACTAGGGTCTCACGCGCAAAGAAGTTTTTTTTTTTAGGGCAGTGGCACACACACTAAAGGTAGATCCTATGGCGCTCGACGAGCGGTGTGTGTACGAAGATGTTGATTGACAGTGAGAATAATGGTCTTTTTATTTGCAGCTACTTTGCACTGAGGATCCTCCGTAGCTGGGAAAAAATGAAATGGCAGGCCCCAACTGGTTTATATCGTTTTGATCGAGAAATTCTGAGCTGAACACCTGAACCAGCGTCTAGGGATACTATCTAGAAAAAGTTCTTAAAATGTATGAATTGAGCCCTGGAGACATATTGAACATGGACGAGACATGTATAACGACAGTTCACAGGCCTGACCGAGTTGTGGCTAGACGCGGTGTGAAACAAGTTGGAAGAGTTACCTCGGCAGAACGTTGTACCCTTGCAACTTTGGTGTGTGCTGTTTCAACGACCGGAAATACTGTGTCACCTTTTTTTAATATACCCGCATGTTCGATTTAGGGCCCATTTTCTCCGACTGGAAGCGATGGCAGTGCCAATACCTCGGGTTGGATGAAAGCGGTGCATTTTATAGAATATATATTCGGCATTTCATCAAATACTCCAAGGCGTCTAAAGAAAATCATCTTGTTTTCTTAGTAGATAATCACAATTCCCATTTATCTCCTGATGCACTAAACATCTGCAACCTCTGGGTCGCAGCGTGTATGGACCTTTAAAAAGAATGTTAATACTGCATGTGATTCCTGGATGACTAGTCAGCCATCTACAAATATGACTATACCCGAACAATACCCAGTATTGTTCGTACGGCACTGCCCTTAGCAGCAACCTCAAACATCATCACAGCTGGGTTTAGGGTTTCTGGTATTTATCCTTTTAATATAGATATTTTCCCGGTCAATGAGCTCACGGCTGCCTATGTTACTGATAGACCCGGTCCCGAACAAGGTTTGGAAGATATTGTGGAAAATCCAAATCCCATTGAAGAAAATCAACCTGAACCTGTCCACACAACTCCCATTAATGAGAGTCTGAGTACAGTCAAAAATCTCTTGCCGGAGCAAGAAGCTAGTTTCGATGTAGATATGCAACAACTTGGACCTAGCAGAATCACAGTAAGTAGAACACCTACCAAAAACTTTTCAAATGTTTCTTCATCTAATAAGCCTAAGTGTCCTCAGCCATCTGAAAAGCTTTCAGAAAATAATATTGCTAATTTTGGAGCAGGATGTAGTTTTACAGACCTCGAAATTTTGAAGACGTTTCCAAAAGCAGCAGAAGAAAAACTGGAACAAAAATCTTGACAGACACGCTTGTCAAGCACGCATTGGAATATGAGAAAAGATTTTTGGCAAATAGAAAAATGACTCGAAGAAACAAGCAAATAGGAAAAATGTGAGAACAGTTAAAGATAATTCAAGCAATGGCGTAGAAACTTTTTGCTTAATTTGCGTTGAATCATGGTCAAATAGTTTGCCAAAAAGAAATGGATCCAGTGTACCCAATGTAAAATGTGGACACATGAAAAATGTGCAGATGTAAGCTTGTTGTAGACTGACTGGACAATGGACTTGCTAACGCCCTTTTACGAGTGGGTGGAAGGGCACTGCTACGAGGCAATTTGCCAGCACGCCCCTCTTCCGCCGCTTAGTTAGTTAGTAGGCAAGGCGACCATCCTGCATGATTTACACGTTGTTCCATAGCACGTTGATCGTATAGAACCATAGACAACGGTAAATACTGAAACTCTTTTGGGCCCCCTCTTTTAGATCATTTGTTTTGCCTGGGGCTTAGCTACTATTGTTTATTTCTCGGTACTCTCAGCGGTACTCGAGTATCTCCGGAGCTAAAGCGTTTGTTTATTATTTTAGAATGTCTAATATTCCACTTTACGCATTGCGATATGGCGGTCCGGGTTCGATGCCAGTGGCAAAAGAAAACTTGTCCTTTTTATTTTGAATAATATGTGTAAAAAGCTTTTTTCTTCATTTTGGGCATGCTTTGGTTTAGTTTTGGTTAGTTTCTGTTGGTTGCGTCACCGTAGCGAGTGGAGGTCCATGCGTGAAGTGTAATTTCTGTAAACAATGTGATGCGCGCACTACTCTGAATACTTCCGATGTGGTACGGGCAACGGTAAGTTCACTCACGCACCTACACAAAATTTTCACTGGCGGCTAGGTTACGCTGGTCGCAATCGTTCCGGACGGCGCCGGCGATTGTGTCAGAAGTATTATAATATTTCATTTCACGCATTGTCCTCCGCTCACTTCGCACGCTTCCGCGCCTAATCAAACAAAATTAGCCCAAACTAATCCAAATATAAAAAAGAAACAAATATAACCTTATAAAAAAGCAGGCATTGCCACCGACAGGAAACGATCCTGAGCCGCCTGCTAACTTCGCGGCTATCTTCGCGTCGAGCGCAGTATTTCGCCATCGGGCCATCTTGTCGTTAGTCAAATTTTCAACTTTCGGACACAAGACCTTGCGGGCACCCGGTCACAGGGCTTCAGAGTTTTTTTTACATTTCATTTTCACTTTATGGGCACAATCATACAGAACTAACCAAAACTAACTCATATTTAAAAAAAGAAACATAATTTTGAAAAATAAAACAACAATTGACGGGAATCGAACCAGGGCTGCCGTATTACAAACCCAGCATCCAACTACTGAGCTACTTGAAATCAATTCGCTGGACCATAAAGATATGGTGTGTCAACAATGTAATGAAGTCCTGCGACCAGGGTCTCGGAAACGTCTACTCTTTCGGACCTGCACCTTTGGCAGCAGCCCAGTGTTGTTGTTCTAATATATCACTTCACGCGCGCTTTGCTTGCTCCTAGGCGCAACCATGCACAACTAACCCAAATCAGGAAAAAATAACTTGGAAAATTAAATGAATTAGCACGTACGCATGCGTGAAAGCTCAAAATTCCTGTAGGTAGATGCGAATGTCTTAATCAGTATTGATCTCCAAATGTTCCACTACTCTCTACTCGCCGTAATTATATTATAAGGTTTGTTCTAGCAGCGATTTCAAACGGTTTCCAACCATCCGGAGTTTGCGCATAACGATATAAGCGTCGCTTATATCGCTATGCGCAAACTCCGGATGGTTTGAAACCATTTGAAATCGCTGCTAGAACAAACCTAATGTATTCGAACTTCGAACTTAGTCTTGATCGATAATTATTACATTGATAAAGCCACTGTAATATCATTGTTTATATAAAGCCGGGTTTATATTGTTTCGCGTTATAAGATCCTTTACAAGTCCTGCGGCACTATGCCATATTAGTCGCTTCTAACTGGTGGGTTAACGTTACTTTAGAGTAGTATTAACGCTTCACACAATGCCCTCCGCTCGCTTCGCTCGCTCCGAGACGTGACCAAACAAAACTAACTCAAACTAACCCAAACTTACAAAAAGAAATAAACATAACCGTACACTTCCGGTCCAGCCGTCGAAGGACGAACACGCACTTCCGGTCCTGCCGTCGTAGGATGATCACGTTGGAAACGGATTACAGAATTCGGCACGGGTAGTGGAAGCCATTTTGCTTAGAAAACGTGTTTCAATCCTGCGGAGGGAGTCCGGAAAGTCGTGCCGGCTGGATAGTGTGAGGGATGGGTCGCGTATTGGAGGGTGATTCCTACTAGGACCCCAGGGATATTTCCGTTCGCGGTAGCGTGGCCTGTTTGGCGGTCGGGGATTTATCCTACGGGGATTTGGGGTCTCTGACAGAAAGTGGTTATACCTACAGTGTGCGAAGCCCCCTTTCATAGGAACTCAGTCGTGCAGTGCATTTGCTTATATTTACGTACAAGTCGGGAATCACCAGGGGCTCAGGCCCGTCTTACTGGGGTTCCCTCCAAATAAGGCCCTTCAAACCGGAATAAGGTGTAACGGATGTAGAAGGGTAGCTCTACCTCTCCCTAAGCCCCGGACGAAGGGCGGTGCTGGCGTATTGCCTTGCAGCAGAGCCATTGGCTTCCCGAAAGGGGGCCCCCAAACAAGAAAGAAAGAAGAAGAAGGACGAACACGTTGGAAACGGATTACAGAATTCGGCACGGGCAGTGGAATCTGTTTGCTTAGATAACGTGTTCCAATCCTTCGGGGGGTATCTGGAAAGTCGTGCCGGCTGGACAGTGTAAGGGGTGGGTCGTGTAGTGTGGGGTGATTCCTACTAGGACTTCAAGGAATTTTCGTGCGTGGTAGCGTGGCCTGTGGGCGGTCAAGGGTGTTCCCTATGGGGATTTGAAGTCTCTGACGGAAAGTGGTTATACCTACAGTGTGCGAAGCCTCCTTGCATAGGAACTCAGTTGTGCATTTCATTAGCTTATAGTTGTATAAAACTCGGAAATCACCAGGGGCACAGGCCCGTCTTACTGGTCTGTCCCACCGAATACAAGGCCCTTCAAACTGGACTAACGTGTAACGGATGTAGAAGGGTAGCTCTACCTCTCCCTAAGCGCCGGGCGAAGGGTGCGCTGGCAAGTTGCCTCGTAGCAGTGCCATCCAACCCTCTGTAAAGAGGGTCTAGCATCATCATCATCAAACATAACCGTAAAAAAAACGAAACCAAAACGCCCTGTCTCCGGTTGGAACAGAACCCGGGCAGACTTTCTTTTTGGGAAAATCCGCCCTGTCCTTTACATTTGCATTTTTGTCAGCTCATGCCTTGAGGGCGCAACGAACAAAAACTAACCAAAACTAACCCAAGGCATGCCCAAAATAAAGAAAAAACTTTTTACACACATAACTTTAAAAAAAACCATGTCCTGCCATTGGAATCGAACCCGGGTCGGCGTCGTATCAAAGACACAGCATCTAACCACTTGCGCCACGAGGCTCGCTGCGAGCAACTGCCTGGACCATAAAGACATCTATTCATCAGAAATGTGTTTATAATGCTCAGGACTGCAAATGCTATTGATTATTACAGTGGCTTTTTGATTATTCTATGGCAGTGCTATCTGATTTTCAATATATAAACTGGTTGCAGTATCTAGCCACAGCAGACCTGCCTCCAGTATTGAGTCCAGTGCTTCCTCCTATTGGCCGAAATAAGGCTGATTAGTTCGGTTAGTTCCACCTTGTCTTTATTACATACACAATGGCTTTACGTACCTACCTACCATTTAAACTTTTAAAAAGAATATAAACAACCATCTAAAAACGGGAAACATCGGATCTAGCGAACTAAATGCTTAAATACACCACACTTACATTATAATCATACATAAAAAACATGAGCAAGTCTGCTAGAACTCAAGACACTGGTGTGTAAACATATCCTATATCGACATCGGATGTGGCGTTTAACTGGATCATTTTTAAGCCTTTGGAATTTGGTATGCTTCCAAATATTTGAGCAGCTCGGGTAATTCGTAAAGAGCCTATTTCGTCTTCGTGCCGCCTGAATATAGGCAACCACTTATTTGAAATTGGTGGCCTATATTCTGGCGTTAGAAAGAACACGTGTTACAGGGAATCGCTGAAGTAGCTGCGCACTAATCACTGCGTATGAGTTATGATCTTACACACTTCCGTCCATTTACCCTCATACCGCCGCGTAAAATGTTTGGTTAGCTTAGTTCATTACGCCATGGTCTATTTAATAGTTCGGGTAATCGGGTAGTGACGTAGAAGTAATTACTCAATCCAAAGAAAATAGTAGCACACTCTTTTCCTCTTTTCGTCTCACAGAAAATTAAGTTTAATATCTGATAATAGCAACTTTTCTAAGCGAAGAAGTAAATACCTACTGTTTTGTCGTTCTAGTTTGAAAATATTGACGGCTAAAAAGCGCTGAAGTAGCTACGCACTAATCACTGCGCATGGGTTAAGATGTAACATACCCTTACACACTTCCGTCCATTTTCCCGAGATTGCCCTCATACCGCCGCGTAAAATGTTCACACACGAAAAATTAAAAGCAAGCCCTTTAGATCATTGCTGTAGCCAGGGGCGCTTTATAAATCCTTATAAGGATATTTCCTCGAGCATACCACAACGTTTGGTTAGATTAGTTAATTACGTCATGGTCTATTTAATAGTTCGAGTAATCGGGTAGTGACGTAGAAGTAATTACTCAATCCAAAGAAAATAGTAGCACACTTTTTCTCTATTCGTCTCACAGAAATTTAAGTTTAATATCTGATAATAGCAAGTCTTCTAGGCAAAGAAGTAAATACCTACTATTTTGTCGTTGTAGTTTGAAAATATTGACGCGTAAACCAAATCAAACCACTATAAAAGTAGATGGTTAGTTGGTTACTCGCGTCTGCCTACAGTGCCTACAGCAAATTTTCGACCTTCGACCTGCACATTTGGCAGCAGCTCGGTGTTGTCGCTTTCACCTCACGCAACGCCACCTAGACTGTCTAGGTGACGTTGCCTCACGCATGGCCCTCCGCTCGGTCCGTGGGCACAACCAAACAAAGCTAACACGAGGCAATGCCGAAAATCAAGAAAAAACAACTGAAAAATATATGAATTAGCACGTACGCATGCGTGAAAGCTCAAAATTGCTGTAGATAGACGCGAATTTAGCAGGTTTGGTTTAGTTTGACGTCACAGATTGGCATATGGTGCGCGGAAATATAAGTGGTTATGTGTGTAGTATTTTGGTAACCTCGAGGAAATGCCCTTTTTATCTTATCTAGAGGACAGTAGAGTTCTAACCAATCACAGAAATGGACGTGGGCGTTTTTCTATGTGACCATCCGGCAACCAACTACCTACCAGAACGTGTCAAATTTAGTCCCCCCCCCCCCCCCCCCATGCCCCGTTTGTTTTTATTCAGGACTCAGGACAGTCAATCGCGGTTTTCTCTTTAAAAAATCGGAAATAAAAACATTCCTCCCGTCTGTTAAGACACACTATATTTTAAGAAAACTCAGTATATTATTTTCAAAATACACAATTTTAAAGATTTTGCCGGAAGCTGTCTAACAAATATTTTTCCAATTTTTCTTCATCCTAGGGTGGTTAGGGTACCTTTAAAATTATCAGATACCTTAGGGTTGAATTCAGACTGACTTATACATTCACTAAACTCATTCAGTAAGTATCATTTATTAAAAACTTAGAAATGCAGAACTCTTATTATATTGGACTTCTGACTTTAATTATAACCTTAAATCCTCTTGAATCCCTTGCTAATGGGAAGGTAAAAAGTGATAAAGCTCAAAAAATGAAACTACCACCATGCAGAGCTTGCAAAACAGTTGTTGATTCTTTCAAACAGGTAAGTTAAAATATTGGATTTGTGGGAAACTATTTTTTTAATAAATAATAATTTGCTAGGGGCTTGATCGAACAGAAAAATATA